>WWET01007866.1:27064-39877 GCA_011038615.1 Limnodynastes dumerilii | reverse complement strand
TAAATTATATATATATATATATATATATGTGTGTGTATTTTTGTGTCATAAATGCACTCAGAAACCTCATATAAAACTCATAAGAAAGAATCCACAAGTTATCTATCCCAACTACAAATATAATTATAACAAACCTCCTCAAAAACCTACTATTTTATAGTGAAAAATGTATGAAACAAAATCAGGCAAAATCTTACTTATATGATTGAAATTCCATGCATAGCTCAGAACACAGTAACCGGCAAGAAGCATCGTAAGGCCTCCCACACCACCCTTCCTAACGTTGATGTACTTGTTGTAGTATTTTCTCCAAGCTGTAAGATAAAACAAGGATGTAGTATCCAGCAGAAGTAAGGAAAGGTTAGTAATACGCTTTTATGTCCATTTAATATATTATAGAGCAATATTTACAAATGTGATGTGCTATAACCTTATAATTGGTTCTTATAGGTTACAACAGACAAAGAAACTCCAGGTGCTGTGAAACTACAACTCCTAGCATGTTCCAACAGCACAAGAATAGCTAATGCCTGCCAAAGCATGATGGGGCTTGTAGTTTCACACCACCAGGGGTGCCACAGGTTGTCTATGCCTGGGTTACAAAATATTTTGGCCTGCTTACTTTGTCAGTGTGGACTATAAATCCTTTCTTACCGTTTTGTATGAATTCTGGAAACATTTTTGCTGAAAATCTATGACCGGCCCACCAGGAAGGGAGATCGCCAAGTCTGGCATCCAAAAGGTGTCTGGCTACTAACTGGTCTTCTGTAATATATTTGCAAAAAAAACAGCATGTAAAGGTCAGTGACAAAGAAGAAAAATATGGTAAACCTTGGCTTTGGGCTAGAGAGCACTAGGTTAGAAAATTGTAAAAGTTTAAAGACATAGCAGGTATTTTAGAAATAGAACACATCAGCATGCAAAAGGTGAATTGTACAGGACACAACAAGGTTACATGAACACTGATGCAGGTTACCAGGCTTTAATTCTGGTGGTGCCAATGTTCTGCTAACACTCTGGTGAACACTGCATTGATCTTGTCTCCCAGGAGCAATGCGTTGTCTGACATAATTGGTATACAAATGAGGGATCCACTGAAGTCCTAAGGAATCATCTGTATTCATATCTACAACAGACACAGTCCTGCATGGGGACAGAAAGTCCGGTGGTCTCTCCATGGATTTTCCAATAGTCTCTAACACTTTAATATTGTCCAGTGAAGTTTCATGCATATCCTGTGAGTGTAATGTTAAAGAAATAGCAGGTAACAATTGTGCACCAAGGTTTTCATGAGCAGAGGTACTAGACAGACCAAGAATGGAAACATGTGTGGATTTAGTACAAGGAAAACTTGACTCTGAACTCTGTTGAAAGATGAGGCTCATCTTTTCATTATTTTTTCCACTTGAGGAACTTCGAAATTGATCATCTAATGCAATATCATGCTTATGTACAACCCCTTGTGCACTATGTTTTGTCTTTTCAGAGAATTGGTCACATACAGGTGACCTTGAACACTCCACTTCTGTTCTCTTTAAAGTATTGGGGCATGTCATATTAAGGTTCTGCAAAGAATGGTTCTCAGTTAGAGTATTTGCAGTTGCTGATAGATTGTCAGTTCTTGGTAAAAGTTTTTGCAACACTGGGAAAAATTGAACCATCTCTGGTATAGGAGCCTGGAATTTCTCCTTTAATGATGTAACCACCTGACTGGTTCCAGATGTTTTAACCGATTGATCTGTTTCTAAATGTTCATTACAACAATGTTTTGCACTAATGTCTTTTGCAAGGGTTAATTTAATTGTGCCATTTGTTTTGCCCACATTAAAATTATTTACATTTTTCTTTGAACACTGTTGTTCCCTTATATGAATTAAAGTTTTTTGTTGTGTTAAACAGGTCTCAGTATTCCATGTTGAGGGTTTTGCCAGATTTGCTTGTGTTATAAGAGAGGAGGAAGCAGATTTGTCTTTCAGAGGTTGCTTTTTAGGTCTACCAATGTGCTCAGTAACAATCTTATTCTTTCCTTTTGAACACTGTATTGATGTTTTTGTCTCATTAACGGTTTTCATATCCAACTGACTGATATCTTTATTCTCGTGATCTGTATATAGTAACTTGCTCTTATTGTAAGCCATTTTACAATAGGGAAGATGGGATTTTAGCCTCTTAAAAGCCTTCCCACAAAATGGACATAATTGAGTAGGAGGGGTGTGATCTTTCATTTCTGAAAGGGACAAAGACAATGAAAATTAAATTTGTTTAAAAACAAAACTGTCTATTAGGAATTCCTATCTAGTATCAATACACACAAATATAGTTTAATGCGGTATATCCCAAATATATATATATTTTAACATTTTCTAATATTTTTATATCACAAAGAAACAAAACAAAAACAAAAAAACAAAATTATATATATATATATATATATATATAAAATAATATATACACAAACACACACGAGAACAAAACACACAGCCATGTTAAATATAGGAATTAGTGTGGGTATAGGAGTGCACACAGGTAACAGCCACATTGAAACACACCACAGAAGTGCAACAAGGAAAAAATCACAGTAAGGGTAACAGGACTGGTGAACAAGCGAATGCTTACAGTACATGCGAGCGGTGCCAGACAGTAAAAGCATCCATGGCAGAGAGATGGTAACGAACTGCGCACCAACGGGAAAGGACTAACAGATACACTAGCGGGGAGATGTGCGGGATGGAAGCACAGGTCGATACTCAACCAGAGATGAAAACAAATAGAAATCAGTCCCCAGTGCGCAGAGCTATGCTTATAATGCCATTATCCCACATAAATCAAATTGATATAGCCATTTTCCCACTTGAACTGCATAGAAAACAGTGCCACATGTGCATATCTATGTTTAAACGCCATCTTCCCACTGGAAACAAATGAAAAGCAGTCCCATATGTGCATATTATTTTTTTAATGCTATCATCCCACATAAATAAAAAGATATAGCCAATTACCATTACATATCTCCTATACAGTTACACAAACTACATTAAGCGAACTTTTTTTTATTATACTTTTGTGGTTAATACTATAAACTTTTATAAAATGTTATATTTTTTATGTGTGCTGTACTTTTTATAATTTTAAAAAGATTAAATAAATGGTCATCTAGTGCTTTGGACGTTTCATCTTTTTAATACATCCAATGTTCCCACATTTTGATGTAGAGTAGTGTTCCCAACCTCGGTCCTCATGGACCCCCTAACAGTCCATATGTTCTAGGTTTCCTTAAAGAATCTCAAGTGATATATAATGAGCATCACCTGTGGAGCTTTTAAAATGTGTCAGTTAGTAATGAACAAACCTGTGCTCAACCAGTGAGACCATGAAAACATGCACTGTCAGGAGTCCATGAGGACCGAGGTTGGGAAACACTACTCTATATCAAAATGTGGGAACATGGATATATTAAAAAGATGATCACAGAAAAGCATGAATCGGAAGATCATCTGCAGTAAACTAGAACTAGTAGATCATGAAATCTATTTGAATGATAATTGTATGATTCCCTAACAAATGTTAATAATGAAGACAGGCGTTACCTAGAGCTTTGATTGCAGTAATCTATCGGAATAATAAACTTCTTAAAAACTCCATGCACATCAGCCGCATGCCGGTTACAGCCTTTGACAAGTTATCAATGTCACCCGACAAACCGAATGTTAAGTATACGCCCTCACCCGCCATTGGTTCATTGGTTTAGTCAGAAGACAGCCGTTAGAGGCAAAAGCTATTTGTAAACATATATGAAAGCATACATCCCAGTATGATGAATATAAAGCTTGTAAGAAGATTTGAAATTAGAAATAGAGCATTGAAGCCCATGTTACCACATTAACGGTATTGTATTGCGTAATCTGTTTTTATCCAACCAACAAAATGACCGCCGCTGGCTATGACCGGCGACGGTTTTGATGCTGTGGTCCTATTGGATCATATTAGCCGTTAGAGTTACGCGGTGATGTCATCAGGGCCTGTATCCGGCGGGAGCCACGGTATTGAGTATGGGGTCTGGTTGAGTTTGGGAGCTTTTGCCAGTGGATGAGTAGCATGAGCAGGACGGGAAGAAGCCGGGGCCGTAGCCTCAGACCGACACAGGCCGGGAGTGTGCGGAGGTAAATTAGGTCTCAGTGTTGCTTTATGTGCAGGTAAGTGGGAAGGAAGCCGAGTGACAGGCTGTAAAGCAAGCAACTGACCAGCTGTAATAGACATACAGGTGGGGCACACACCGGCATTTTAAAGCTACTAAAATATACGTGTTCTATATTTATTTGGGAGGATTTATTAACTACTAGCTTTATTAGTAAAGTATTGTTGTTTTATGGTATTACAAAGAGACGCAGATGTACACAGCTATGGAGAAAAGTTTCCCAGTCGTGTACATGAGACAAGTAATATTATAACAGACAATTTATCATGTATTTGGGAGGAGTGAAGTAATATAGGTGTGTGCCTATGAGTGAGAATGTGATGTGAGAGTGGAGTTAGGCTCTAATATGTGAAACATTAAAAGCTGGTGTATGAATTCAGTTTAAGCAAGTCTCCCATAAGAGGTGTGCAGTGTGGAAGTTAGCTTACAAAGTCAGAAACTGCAGTGATGATTATAAGCATTGTTGCCAGCTCTGAAATGAAAAACAAGCCTAAACCAATCCTTTAGAGCAAAAAAACTAAATAGAGTGCAGATAAAGAGATATGAGTTGCGTGCACACGTGTTAAATTAGTTAAAATCCTGTCAAAATGATGGTCCACACAAGACACACAAACACTGTCTATTCTTTCCCTGTGTTGTGTTCTCCATCTGCTCCACTTTCTATAATGTCCATTTTGCCTGGTTCCCTGTGTTCTCATCACTCTCAACCTCCCCCCTTCAATTCTACCTTTTCCTCACTCTCCATGTTGTATTTCCTTACTCTCTGTGTTCATTATGTGCTCTCTCACACGCTTTGTCTGGGATTTACCTTGAGGGCTGATTATCACTGGCCAAACCCCTAGGACACCTGGGGCATTACCACAGCCAGACATTCCTGTCACCAGGGGTCCCCTGCATCGGGTACTGAGGGCTCCGCTCCCATCCACAGTACCTGACACAGGGCTCTGTTACCATGTCCTGTCTGCAGGAATCAGAGTTGGCAGCACATGCACATTTGAAATAAAGGTGAGGAGCAGCCTTAGCCTTTAATATAATAGATATAAATATTCACAATAACTTTAAAGCACTGCTTGCACTGAACTAAAAGCCCTCCCTTTCCTTTGTTTCACAATAATTAAGCGGCCCCACTGCGTACCTAGTTAGCAATAAGTAGTTTCATTCATAAATAATTTAAGTAATTACTTTAAAAAGTAAATTTAATTCTATTAACACTTTAGTTCTCACCATTCAACTCTAGTCACTGTAGCCATGTGCTGAATCTCTCCTCTCCCATTGCTCCTCTTTCAAATGAAGATTGATTGAATTACTAATTAACACCGCTGGTTGGCACCAGGAGCACGCAATAAGACAAACTGTCTCATTAAAAATAAAATAAAACAAAACAACCTGCAAGCATCCAAAAAACTGCGTATTGAAAATAAAGATCTCCAGTATTTACATGTTATAAATCGTAGCCAGTGCAGGAATTGAAAAGGATGGTAGGACTGTGTAGTGAACTGGGAAAGACGAATCAGAAGTCCATGAAGAGAGAGATGTGTGTCGGTTTGAAAATTCTAGTGGAAGGAAAGCTGATGAGCTCCATTTTTTGTTAATCTGAACTTTAGGGCTGTATGTAGGGCACACGATGAATGGTAGGTATGTTAGGCAATATTGAATCTATTAGCATGAAAAATGTGACTTATTTTACATTTACTTTGTTTTACTGTTCTTTTAAATCTGTTTGCTATTTTTTTTTTTTCATATTCTGTTTATTCTAGCTTGGAATAATCATTGAAGAATTATAATTGGACATAAGTCTATAGACCTCGCTCTACTTGTTTCTTGTGACTTCCAGTTTCCCCCTTCCCCTACCCTCATAAGTGAGAGGATCCCGGTAATACCGGAACTCAGAGGCCAAATGTTGCCTGAAAGCAGGTATGGAGGTTGCTTTTATGGATATTGCTAGTGAAAAATTTAGAAACTGCTTTGTGAATAAATTCTAGCAGTAAGTTTGATTAGGGGATGTGCTCTGTTACAGAATATTTGTTAATTAGAAACCGTTTTAGTTATGTAACTATAAAAATGTTCTGTTCTGTTATCAGTCATTTTAATTCTGTAATCCTTTCTTGATATTAGTAGGAGCATAAAATCTTGCTAAATATAACTGCTTTTATATAGGTGTTAAAAGAAATCTATACATAGAGGGTGTAAATCCCTTTGATAGCTGCCCACTGCTAATACTACACACAATCCACACAGTGTGTCAAGTATACGAAAAGCAAGATAAAATATGTATTGAGTAAGCGCTAAGGGAAATGAAATAAATGTCAAAACAATGCTAAATTGACCTCAACAAATATAGTGACTGCTCAAAAAAATAAAACATAAAAATATAAAAAAATATAGACCTTCTTTCATGAATCCTATTTAAATGAATCCTTAAAAAAAAATTTTGGTGATAAAAAATAAATTGTGCACCAAAAAAATGTTCGTGACAGAACTGAAGGGGAAGAAAAGCTTACAACATCTCCATTCCGATACAGTGTTACCAAGTGCCAAACGTGAAGAGAAATATATACACAGTGTAAAACCAAATATGACATTTATTGAAACATGTTAAAAAGTTATTTTACCAAGCATTAAAACTAAACTAAAACAGTAAACAACAAAGAAAATAAACAAGATTGGAAAAACCACTTAGGGGGGAGGCCCCTGTACCGCATCGGACAAACATCAAGGTTCAAGATGACAATCCCGGGAAGACACGTTAAATGCAGACCCGACCGAAAGAAGCTCACCACCTCCTGACCGATGGCCCCTACTGACACGTTTCGACAATCAGTCTTTCTCAAAGTAGTGGGGTTAAGTATAAGGATGCAGATATATATATATATATATATATATGTATATGTGTGTGTATATGTAACATTAGTTCTATAAACGTTTCGAATTGGACAGATGTTAAATTTATCAAAAAAAGGTTAAAAAACTGGTTTATTATGTTCAAACTATTCTGTTATCATTCATTGGAAGTATATACTTATTGATAAAAAGATAATAAAAGAAGGAATAGAAATAAATAGAAACTTTAGTCATTTGAATCCTGTTCCGGCACCGTTATTAATAACATAGCGCTGTGTCCGTGCGGAATGAAACTTCAATAACACTCGATTCATTTTACTTTTTATTTATTGATTTCTTTATTTTTTTTAAAACCACACTTAAGAGACATAATAAATATAAGGTGAAAACAAGTTTTCAATTTTCTTCATACTGGCAATAACTAATATTTAAATTGTATATGCTCACTGAATGTCACAATAGGGTCCTAAAGGGAATCATATATTTACTATATATTAAAGCTTGGTCCCAAGACCAAGATACTTCTTCTTATCTATATCACACAGAGAAGATCATAATCCGACAATGCAATTCATTAGGGCTATAAGAATACAATAATCGAACCAGTAAAACTTGATCTTTTCATAGCGATACCAGGGGAAGGATGCAAAGCTAATGTGGTACAACATTTACCATACATAAATTAAAATAGTTCATATATAAACTGGACAACAAGTGAATATATGGGTAAAAATCAGAGCTATGTATATACAAGGACAAGTAAACCCTGATATTTTCATAGAGATACCAAAAGGGATGTAAAGCTAATGTGGTATAATATTTAAAAAATGACCATACATAGATCCAAAATATGGAATCAAAACTAAATCATAAATAAAGTATAAACTAAACAACAAGAAATGATACAATTCTATAACAATAATCTTGGAGGATGTGTTGTGAAGGCAATATTACAAGTACATAAATCTATCAGAGAGACAATGAAAATATGTTACAAATAAGTATATGAACGGACTTGAACATGATACCTTAAAACTATCTCTTCCTTTTTCCTTTCTTGTTTATTTTCATTGTTGTATACTCTAGTTTTATTTTTTGGTAAAATATTTTTTTTTTTTTTTAAATGTTTCAATAAATGTCATTTTGGTTTTACACATTGTGTATATATTTCTCTACACATGTTTAACACTTGGTAACACTGTATCGGAATGAAGAGGTTTCAGAACAGAAGACTCGTTTTCACTTGAATAAGAAATTTCATGAACTTCATTTTTGAAAAACACTTCACTTCAGGACATTGTTTAAGAGACTGATTGCTATAAAATTCATTAGGTTGAATCAGAAGACTTGTAAGCTTTTCTTCCCCTTCAGTTTTGTCATGAACATTATTTTTGTGCACAATTTATTTATCACAATTTTTTTTTGAGGATTCGTGAAATAAGGTCACAATATTTGTTGAGGTCAATTTTTAGCATTGTTTTGACTTTTATTTCATTTCCATTAGCACTCAGTACATATTTTATCTTTATTTTATATAGGTATTATGCAAAAAATTGCTGGTTTCTGATGACTGTGCTAAATAGGTTTGAAAGGGAAATTTTCCAGAATGTAAACTCAACATGGAGTATATTTTCTTATATTTAATGTTCTGGGTTTTTGCTTTTATAAAAATTCCCTTTTTAAATATAACCAATAATTGGCACTATTGTGGCATAATACTTATTCAAGAAAAAGGAATGGGGTGGATGATTTTTTTTCCACTCATATTGTGATATAGATACAGACAACAGATACTTCATCATAATGTAATGTTAAACATATTCTCTTTTGCATCGACACCATTCCATCACTACAAAGGATTTCAAAAGGCAATATTCTTGTTTAACTCTGTGATCATAGGAAAATACCTTCTGATGCATAACTAAATAACAGTGGACTAAAACAAACAAAATACATAGCCAAACAAGTTATTACTGTTAATTTTGTTGTCTGATTTATAATGGTTATATAAGGATTGCTGCTAGTCTACTTGTTTGTACACTGTATTTTGAACACATTAAACTATAAATTGCTTTATTAGGAAGAGACGACGGTTCAATGATGTATCTCAGCTCCCTCAGTCCAAACGGAGCAACAGTAGCCCCACTTTCCAGGATTGGGAAGCAGAGGCAGAGGTAAGTACCTCTTTTCTCCCTTTTCTGGAGTCTTATCAGTTGTCCTTAATAAAGCACTAGATATTTGGAAGTGTCTTTATTTAGGATTTATATCATGTTAAGTTTTATACGGGGTATTGTGTCTTAAATAGGAAGATATTTAGAAACTTAAGAGATGACATCTCATGTTTTATTTTCTCTGTGATAACCATCATAGATGGGAGTTAATGTTCTACTCGCTTTTTTCTCCCTGTGGTATGTTATTGACAAACATTTAAGCACTTACAGGTCACTAAGCAAGAAAAAAAATGGGAGGACAGTGCAGACAAACAGGTGTTGATAATGGACACATTGTTGGTCACCTGTTATTATTAGTTAAATAAAAAGGTTAAAGCTAAAAAATTTTAATCAAAACAATCCAGTCCTTAATGGAATCACTTCCAAATTATGGTATTGCAAATCCTGTTCAATCTAACTCTAATCATGCTTTATCCTTCATATAAGGTTTCTCTTATAAATAAACAGGAGGGATAAAAGGGTTATTGGTACAGAAAATATGTAATACATTACACAAATAAATAACAATAACATTAAAACATGGACATGGTAAAGCAGCTTTCAAAGGTCTGACACTGCTCCAGTGCTACACCCAGGTGAGCTAAGAGGTGTTTTGTCAAGAGATGAAGAGCTGCAGACCACTGGTTTAGGATCTTGTTCCAGGAGCTGTGTTTACCGGCTGCGTAGGACATTTAAACACTGCTTTGCTATTTACACTGGGTACTGGTCTTCCTTTATGTGCATGTTTTAATGTTATTTATTTGTGTACTGTATGAAAAATTTCCTGTACTAACCTTTTGTCTTTCCTCTTTATTTATGAGGAAAATCTTATGAGAATGAAGCATGATGTGATTTAGATAAACTGCGTTTGCAAAACCATAATTTGGAAGGGAATCATCATGGGCTAGATAGTTTTGGGACTTCTCTTTCTTTGACCAATTATAAGGTTATCTGGCTGACATTGTGTCCAGTATCAACATTTGTTTGTTTTGCGCTGCTCTCCAGTAAAATTTTCTTGCATTTGGTCCTTCAGAGGAGGTAGATGCTCTGCCTTTTGTGGAAGAATAGCAACAGGTTCATAATAAAGTTCAGTTAGATGTTACTAAAAAATTTTTAGCAATATGTATAATCCCTAATTCTGTGAAAATGGCTGACTCTTAAATATTTATACCCTTTTTTATTTTTATTTTTTACATGATATTAAGTCATTTCATTTTCATTTCTTCATTTCATTCATATTTGAGGAATTATGGGCCTGATTATGCATTAATAATGAGAGCTTACATACATAACAAATGGTACTGCACAAGCCTGCCTGATGTTCTGCAGGGAAAAATCAGCCTCTGCTGGAGGGCCATGCCACTCACCATGCATCCGAGGCACGCATGGTGGGCAGTATTTGGAATGGCAATGGTAAAGCAAGGACGTTTCAAAGCCTTTACATACGATCTCCTATTCCATATGTGTCTTTCCTCATGTAAAATATTTAAATTAGGGTTCCGCATGCGGATGAAATGTACGGGCAGGGGCTGTTGATTGCAAATTCTCTACGTTAGCCTCCGCAACTTACATAAGCCACTATTAATGATCGATATGGACCCGTGTTCTTAAAACACTTACAAGCCACGACATGTTTGTAGATTTTTATTTTTTGTATGCCATCAAAACCTTTCACTATCTGTAGGCTGAAATTCACTACTCCCCATATTTCATGCATGAAAATGCAGGTTTTGAAAAAAATGGCTTATTTATTTTTTTGATGCAAACAAAACCACACAGCTTGTTATGAAATACCAAATCTCAGTCTCCCAACTTACAATATTATTCCTGTGTTGTGAAATCTTTGAATCTAAACCACAATTACAATGCTTATATGGTCTAAAATGTATGTTGAGCTGTGATGGTTTTTTTTTAAATTTTTTTATTCATGGAAAGTATTGTGGTGCAGATACATATTAGATTTACATTTTTTTTATATAAATAAATTCATAGAAAGATGGAACAGGGGGCGCCGGCAGGTCAAGAAAAGAGCGTACCGGCAAGCTTATGTGTACGTCACAGTCAGAGGAACTCAGTGTCCCGGAGATTCTTTGCGGCAAACAGTCTAACCACCGGCTGCAAACAGGAGGTCGTCTAGCACGTGGAGGGGGTTTGGATTCTTGCACTAGCAAGTGGAGGAGTTTGGACACTGCACCAGCCTGCCCCTAAACGTTTCGTCGTAAGACTTCGTCAGGGGGCGTGGTGGGCAAGTGCATCCTCCGTTTTAAATAACCAGACGGTCAACAAATAAGTCACTAATAACAACAGTTACTCTCTGGGAAATAACAAACTTATTACCCCAATCTAATCCCCCAACGTTTAAATTTGAGATGCAGAGATTAAAATACATGGTAACACATAGATGTAACAAAAACATGTTATAAGAATTCCGTGTTAAAAGTAAAATAAAGATAACAGTTAAAGGAACCTCATATATCAAGTATTAAACACCAGGGTGTCCACTCAAACAACCTCTAAGTATCCCATACAGAACTGGGCTAATAGTAAGAACTAGAGAACTAAAGAATGGTAATGATTAAATGAGGTATTATTAAAGGAAGGGAGTCAGGTCGAAACCTTCATTTAAACCCTTTGGGGCTAGCGTATGTAAGGTAAGAATTCCCTCTGCAATAATTTTTGCAAGCGGTCATCTTATCTAGGGTCCTTAGGAATGAACTCAATAGCCTTTACCTTTAGTGTGTCAAGGCAGGAGTTATGGGCTTGGGAAAAGTGTTGTGAAACGCTGTGGTTCTGTATCTTATTCGTAATGTTCCAGCGCTCTGATTTTAAAACTTATTTTTGTTTTGCGCACATACCTTAGGCCGCACCCACATTCCAATAATTAGACAACGTGGGTGCTCATGCAATTCAGATATGTTTTTATATTAAAACTGCGTCCTGTGTCTGATCCAGCAAATGTTTTGTGCTCTGGGTGACGGAACTTGCACACTTTGCAAGCACCACAGCTGTAGAAAGCCCAAGGTATTAAAAATGCCAGGTTTTTTAATTTTTTTTTTAGAGGTTTTCATTGTTGGTAGCATACTGGGGGACAAAAGGGATTTGATATTTTTTAGCTCTCAAATAAACAGTTATCAGGTAGGACGAGGCCAAGTAATGGCTCAAGGCTGAGTATATTCCAATATTTAGTTAAGGTATTGCATGCATAAAAAGGGGCATAGATGCAAGGGAAGACTGTGTAATTTTGCCACTATATAAATCATTGGTAAGGGCTCATCTCGAATACGTAGTTTAGTTCTGGGCACCAATCCATAAAAAAAGACCTTTTGGAACTATAAAGGGTTCAGAGAAGGGCGACAAAATTGATAAAGGGTGTGGAGTCATTGAACTATGAGGAAAGGGTAGCCAGTTTAGACATGTTTACTTTAGAAAAGAGGCGTCTAAGAGGAGATATGATTACTATATACAAATACATCATGGGTCAATACAGAGGACTTTCAAAGGAACTTTTTACCCCAAGGACTGTACACAGGACACGGGGGCACCCACTAAGGTTAGAGGAAAATAAGT
>WWET01007866.1:0-10408 GCA_011038615.1 Limnodynastes dumerilii | reverse complement strand
ATTTTTTTTTTTTTGTTAAATGGCACAGCAATGTAAAGGCAGGCTGTGGGGGGCCCTTAGACAGGGGGGCCGGGGGCACGTGCCCCCTGTGCCCCCCCCCTTAATCCGGCACTGGGTATGTAGATGGGTCAAGGAAATGGTTGACACTTTAATATAGTGTGATTTATTAAAGGATAAGATTGTAGTCTTGATGGTCTATAGAACAAAAGTGCTAAGTTTTGCTGAATGATTTGATAGCATCACTTTACCTTGCTGTAAAGAGATAAAAAAAAAATTTAAAAAGATGATAGGAAGTTATATCAAGAAATGTGGTTATACATAACAGTATTTCTTGGGGGGATAGAACTTATACTCACTTATGCACTGACAGACTACTATGCAGCAGTATACATACAAGTCTATATGGGGTGTAGACAGGAACAGTGCAATGTGGTCAGACTCCTAACTTAAGCAGAGTACTCACTGTGATTCGCCACATGCTGCACCTGATTTATTGTACTGTCCACACTGAAGCAATTCAGTACAGTACAATCTGAAGTAGGAAGCAAACATTAAACATTGTTGATCTTAGAAATTAATAGGACCCAAAAAAACAAATCCCACAATGCGATACAGTTTGATTATTCTGCAGTATCGTGAGACAATACACACTGGTAAGATGTCAGCTATCTGATGATTACAGTGTGATCAGCACAATAAGGCAGAAAACCCTCCAGTGTGAACCCAGCTTTACTTTAGCAAACGTCTTAAGTTTTAGACTACCTTCTGCTTCGTGGCATCACTTACCACAAGACTAAACAAAATGCAAAAGAGCAAAACTCACCTGCATTTTCACATCTTCTGCAGTCCTTCCCATAGATTTTCCCTTTCGTGTACTAGTCATACTAAGAGGTAGCAGCCCAAACCTAAACAAACAAAGCAAATTGTTATCTGTTCTCTATTTTGTTTTAATTATGTATTAAGGCTGTTTATTAATCTGGCTTTTCACTAAATACAGAAAACTAAAGGTGCTAAGACAAAGTAAGAGAGTCAAGCCTATGAAGGAATTTGTGCTATCTAAGCTAAACACCCAATTACTATGGTTCAGGAGGATGCCATATGCTTGTATTTAGAGGACAGTTGAGGCAAGTACCGTATCTGACTAGATGCCAATGGAAGGACATTATGCATTTCCTGAATTCCCAGCGTTGAACCTCTACTAGTAAACAGGTTTTCGGCTCCAGTTAGTAAACCAAACAAGACCTATAGGGAAAAAATAAGTTCAGTAATTGGTATTGTATTTAAAATAAAGATTATATAAATATTTTTTTTTGTAAATATGACTGAAAATCCTAGGATTCTGGCTTGCTTTTATCACTATTTAACAAATAGTTGATGTATTTTCTACAAATAATGGCCCACTTTTGCCCCATACAAGCTACATAATTAAGACTGGATCCCTGCTGCATTCTAAATTCTGTATGGGTTAGGAGGCCAGTCCTCTCATTTGTACGGAGTTATGGTCCCAAGATTCTACCTTAACACGTAAAATGGGGGAGTTATAAAAAAGTTAACTTGTATGCGAGGTTTAATTGTACAAGATACATCCCCTCACTGCGTGGAAGTGCATCCTCTTCCAGCTCTGGTCGTGCTTGCTGTCAGATTAACTAACAAGATGGATCTGGAACCAGAATTTTATTCTAGTATCATGTACAAAAAGGGGGTGTTTTAAATATAGTTATTAGAAGACACCTCCTTTGCATTATACTTACTGAGGTTCTCTGTGCCAGTTTGTTCAAATTTACATTCAAATGCGGTGTGAACACATCCAAATCGAATGGGTCAATACATCTCTCCAACTGATCAGCAACTTTCTGAATTCTAAAACAAAGCATTGTAAGATTGCTTACTTATCTCTTCTACAATCACACAATAGCCATTTGCCAAGTTCTGTAATTAGTGGGTAGCACAAACCTGGAGTCTGGTTTATGTTTACTGTTTTTACCATCTTCAGTACGAGAGCTGAGAATGAGACATATGTAACGGAGGTCAAACAGCAGCTGCAGAGCTCGAGCCTGTGTAAGGGAGTTGGCTTGTTTCTGCTATAAAGAATAAAAGAAAGATTTTGAGTAAAAAAAACAAAACAAAAAAAAACAGTTTTAAAGATAAATGGAGTTTTTTAGTAATAAAAGGGAACCCAATGAGGCTTTGACATAATGAACAAAAGTTGAAGCAACAGCCAGCTTATTGTGATGTTCTATGTAATCTGATGGAGCTTTATAAAAACCTGTTCATAAATAAATAATACATTAGCACCAGTCTACCTTTTTTACAGTTTCTTCACACAGTTTCTCATAGCCACCGAGGACTTCCTCTAGACAGGTCTTCAGTAATTCATGCAGGGTCACTTTGGGAAGTGCATGCCCTCCTACACGGTTCACTGCCTGACATAGGTTGAACAGGAGCGACTGGACATACCAAGAACACTGGAGCAAAACATTACAATCAGATTGCAAGCATTAATATCATTTCACATCTCCACATTTTTTATTTTATTTATTAAACTGACATTTTACAAAATGAATAGATGCAGACAAACACTAACAACTTCACAGATACCAATCACCTACATGCATTATAGTTAGCAATAGCTAGGCTTAAAAAATGTCTGACTAAACCCTTTCAGCCAATTGGTTAGCAGCAAGTGTGGGTATTACAGTTAAATAGTTTTTCAAACTTTGCTTCTTTTTACTATAACGGATTTACATTTTAGTGTGCACTTATTTACATTTACAGTTGCTTTTCTTTTACCACAAATAGGACAATATGAAGAAACTCACCTGTCCTGGTAGTCGTATTTTTGATGTTACACTGCTTCCTGCCTCTGTCTCCTCTTGAATTTCTATTTCGTCCCACTGTGTGGCTGTGGCTAGTACTGACCCAACCGTGTTAAGCATAAGGGTTTGTGTGAAGGAATGAACTAAGTGCTGTGTGGGGGAAAAAAAATAAAAAATTGTTAGAAACGCTGTCAGTGCTCATTAATTCATGACAATTTATACACCATATAAATGCATATGTATCTGGCAGGAATCTCTGTGATGATCAGAAGGAATGATAGTTCATTTATTGAAGAGGAACCAAGCCTGCCTTTAGTGATTATTATGAACAAAATTTAGGAGTGTCTGCCAGTATTAAGCATGTAACTATTTTTACCTAAATTATGGTGGGAAGGTGTGTGATTATACAGCTTTTACACAATGTAGCAACCAGTAGTTAAAACTGGTCTAATAATAAAATAAAATAAAAAAATGGACATACTTTTACTATAACTGAGCTCCAGATTCCATAAGCATCCATGGACTGTTTAATAAGTTTATCTTTAAGATCTTTCCACTTGCAGGTTACCCGATTATCAGGAGTTTTTCCTTTACCAGACTTTTTACCAGTCCTAGGCTCTCGTATAGTCTGGTCTAAAATACCTGATTTCCCCAGAATGCATTGTCTTAAGTGTGGACAGAGCTCACTGAGTGACTGACACAGCCTTGCCAGGAAAAGTACTTTACAAAGTTTAGAGCTGAAGGGTATAGTGCTATGGTCACCAAGTTCACATCGTGCATCAATTTGTAACTGTGTCCTCACAGCATCCTGAATGTGCTGCATACAGCTAAGGCAATGTTGACTCAACATCTCTTGCACGGTACTTGCATCTCCATAACGATCAAAGGCAGAGATTTTTACGCCTGATGTTAGAGATTCATTTTGCTGTTCTGTGGCAGAGTTTTCCCGTGGCAGATAGGAAAAGATGTCTTCCAGTTTGACTTTTAATTTAGAGTCTAGGGCAAGACAGAAGCCCTGAATGCATGGAGTGATTGCCTGTGCCTTTAGTGACAAGCCACTGCTACCATGATAGCCACGATTTCCCACGCTGACCCAGGCTGCATCTGTTGGTAGGTCACTTTGGCTCTCGGACCACAGGAAGGAGCAGAAGTTGCTCTCATATTGGATGTGCTTATTAACAGTGTTAGGATTTCCTTCAAGCTCCTGCAGAGAGGAGAGTAGAAGCTGAACCGATTCACTGGATATGGACTCCAATCCTTCTTTTATCAATGTCTAGGCACAAGGACAGAGAACAAATTATAAGAACTGTTTTGTTTCCCTCTATTACATAAAGTTATATATTTTCTTGAACACTATCAGTATGGGCCATGTTTAGTGGGTACATAAAACAGCTAAGAACAATAGTTCCTGCTATTCCAAACCTTAGACTGCATCCATTACTATATTAACGTCAAAGTATGTGATAGTATCTTAATTAGCTGCTAATGTAAACACTCTAAATATCAAAGCTGACCCCACACTGCTCAGAACAACTCACAACTATATAGTACAAAATATATCTTTAAATATAAATGAATCTTAATATTTGTTATATTAAGTTCCACGTTTTAGAGGATACAGAGCAATAGCTTATATGATACTGCCAAGCTTTATTGCCTTTAGATCACATGTGCTGTGAGTGTCAATTTATGTCAGACCAATATAAATGATGAAACACAATATGCTCTGATGGTGATGGCCACAAAGTTCAAAGAACATAAAAGTGCTTGGAAAACAGGAAGGTGTTGCCTACAGTTTCTGCGATGTGTAGGTAAATGCTGAGCAATATCTATAGTTTCCAAGAACATCCTAAGCAAGTTGTACAAGATACAAAGCTATGGTAACCTAAAGAAGGTCTATACAGATATAGACCTTGAAATGTGTTCTGAGCTCTGGAGAAGCAATTACCTGAAGTCTGTCCAAAAACAGTTGTTGCAACAAATCCTCCCAAAAAAGAATAGGTCGATCCAATAATCGCTCACAAACTTTGTCCCAGTTCTGACTCATGGTCTCACTAGTCAGTAGATTCCACACAGCATCTCTGATTCCAGCCAAGCCCTTTAGGCTTGTTACATATACCAACAGAGCAGAGATGCCAGATTTTATATCCTCGTTGCACCTGGGAATGAATATACAGTCATGAGCATTTGTGTTTACCAAAATGGTTACTTAGTTGACACCTTAATTCGGACTATCACAAAAAAATTTATTTTCTTGAATCACTACAAAAAACTATAGGAAACGGGCCATTATACATCAAATCAACACAGTTTCAAAAAAATTCTACCTGATATTCTTTCATTTCAATTAAATTCGGTAGAATAAATGTTGCCATGGGTGTAAATAAAACACCCAAATCTTAGGCTAATGTGTAGTTTTGAAGTGATATGCCCTTAAAACTACCATTATTAAATAAAAAATGAGCTATTAACAGTTTTTTAGTTTGTATATGTGACTCACCACTGTGCAATACTTGGGCTGGATTTGAAACTCAACTATTTGAGCTAGAGAGTTGAGCAAGGTCTCTTTTTAAACCTCTTTCCGCGGGCTTTCATAGGATATATAACAGCTGCATGTTTTAATAAAAATGAAAAATGTATGGTTTCTAAATCTAAATTTAGTTTTTTTTCCAAAATACCATTTTTTTTTATTTTTGAAAAAATTCTCAAAAATTGTTCACACTGTTCATAAATTCCCAGTTTTATTTTGGGATCATGATGGGATCACTGGCTCTAAGAGGTTTCATTTCTGAGTGATTCATGATTCAATATCTTCTCTATTTTCAGTCAGAGATGACCCTGGCCTCCGTGGCATCCTAGCAATGTACAGGCCCAGATAGTTCTCATATTATTTTATCAAACAGCAATTATAAAGATATCAACCAAAGACAGTTCTACCCCTTTCCTCTATATATGCCTAGCATACAACAAGTGTGTTAGGGTTAGCTACCCCTTTCCTCTATATATGTCTATCATACAAGTGTGTTAGGGTTAGCTATATTATCTGGCTGAATTTCTGCAACACAATTGGTTAGTTAAGTATTTCCTTTAATACAAAAGTATCACTTGCAAGTCTCTGTAAAATTGGTCTCTGTAATGCAGTTGCGCAACAGTGGACATCAGGAAGTTTACAGGGGAAAGATATTTTTATCATCAATTCCATGAATGACACAAGACAACATTTTGCACGCTTTATACAGTTTCTTACATGCTGATCCATTGCTGCAGAGTTTCCCTTAGATAATTTCGATTTATAGTATGAGCCAAAGTTCGGAGCGTAGGCTGGAAGTCTACAACAGATGGCGGAAGGTGCCTGAACCAGCTGACCGATTGAATTTCTTCTCTTAAAACATTAACATCACATTTCCCTACATCAAAGACAAAAACGCTATTAAAAAACCAAAAAAAAATCATTGCTGGATTTTTATATTAAAAAGGTGTTGTTGTTCAAAACCTGGCTATGGACTGAATCCAGAATTACAAGATGTGAGTGTTGCGTGCTGAAATCATCCATATTTCATTAGTGCACATGCTTTAACTAAATGCTTCCAGCACAAATCTGGGTCCTCCTGATCTTTGCTTCCAAGCCTTTCCAGCGGCAGCTCAGGACGAACCAGCATGCATACAGTATGCACACATTGTGGGCAAGGAGAGGTAAGCTAATTGTACAATAAGGGCTTGGAAAGCCCTTAGATATGATCCTTCCTCACTCACCAGCCCCGTATTCCGTAAGGGTGGTGCCTAACATTTAAGGAGGGTCCAGATATCACGTATGTGCGAGGGGAGCGCTAATCCCATGTTTACACATTTCCTACATTTCAATAAGGCTACAGCTGTAAAGGACATGTACTAGGGCTGGGTCCAGACTTAAGAATGAGCTTGAAATTGAGAGTAAAGTTATTCCTGGGCTAAACCATGTTGATTGCAGGGGAGTCAAATTTTATCTGCTGCAAACAGTATTACAGTTGAGAAGTGATGTTTCCTATCCCAAGTCTAAATAACAGTAAAGCTGGTAAGTATCTGTGTGCAATAAGCAATTCAAAGATATATCTCTGCATGCAAAGAATACAATTAACTTGACTCCCATTGAAATCAACATGGTTCTGCCCAGATGTAACCTTCCTCTCTTAATTACAAGCTCCTTCTTAAGTCTTGATCCAGCCCATAATACTTAACCGTTGACATTTTGTACCTTTTCTCATACCAGATCCACAAAAATAAATAAATCCATAGGAATCATAATAATTTAGGACTTGATGTAGAATTAGGTAAAATTGCCATTTTCAGCAAGGTAAGGAAAACAATTGCATTTTTCAAGTACTTTCATTCCTATTATCAAGATCTAGGGGTAGATCCAGACCCAAGTTGTTTTTACATTTGTTGGCGTAGCGTATTTACGCTACCGTAAGTACATACACTCCCCTCGCTCGTATGTAGTTTACTCGATTTACGTTTGCCAAACCCTACCTTAACTTTTCAAAGCGTAAGTACTGACGTACGTAATGCATTGACGTACGTAACAGACTAACTCGGCCCATACTGTACGATTTAAATGCCTCCCTCCGCCTACAAAGTGTATTTCTGGGTGTCGTATGGAAGACACGCCCTTTCTGCTACTCACATGTATGTATGTAGCTCAGGATCTGGCCCCTAGACTGTAATGGAAGTCATTCCATTTGTGAGGCGGTAGGGAGTGTGTAAGCAGTATGGGAGGTATTTAAATAGTACAGTAAAGGTTTGGTTAATCCCTTACATACAATCCACACTTCTGCACCATCATTACTTAAAATGAAGTACAGAATGTTAAGGTAGAATCACCCATTTGGAAAGTCTGTGTTGTCCGCTGCATTTGGAGCTGCAGAGATCTGGATCCAGTCCTTAGTCAATACAATGGTTATATGTTCTGTGTGGAGATCACAAGACCACTCCATGAAACTTATGTGTGGTAGAATTAATGATGGAATTTCACCTGTTCTGTGCCGAGAAGTGATCGTCTCTAACATAGAGAATAGAAGCCCACAGTTTAAAACAAGATGAGTTGGTGCGTCCTCTGGCAGTGTGTAGAAAAGGGCATGTGCCTGGTATATGGTATTTGACAGAAGCTCCACCAGTGCACACACCTGAGACTTTACACCTGAACCTGAAGACCAAGAAAACAAAATGCAGGTTATCACATACACTGCAAACCAAATGCGATAAGACTACAAGACCAAACAAGAAACATATGCTTCAGATGCATGCTATGGAAGCCATTTTAGGATACCACTGTTCTAAATCCAGCATGACATCCAGATTTCAGGGCTCTGTAGTGATTGGGACAACTTTATGCTGACTTGAGCAGAGACCAAGAGGTAAAGAGGTATAGCTGTTCATTGTTAACACAAAGGCAAATGGCTTTAGTAAGTAGTTGGCCAGCTTGACATTATTTTATATGTTTTATTAACGATCATTGCATTACTAATGGAATTCCTTAACCCTCCCTCCCAAAATTTTTTATAAATATAGAGCCAGCTTGCTTTGCTGTCTACCTTAGACAAGATCACTGTTACCTGCTAATTAAAAGTTAAGTAAAAGGGGAAGGGCTTAAGAGTTTCTGAAGAATTGTCGGGACATAATGTACAACGTAGAACTAAAACTCTGATTAACTGGATTACTTCTGATTATCAAGGTGATGCAAATTTATGCAATTCTCTAACTATAACAAATCAAAAGACATTTACCGTGATGAGGCTGGTTGAGTAGCTGCTGGATTCCAGCTTTTCTTGCCAGCAAAAAGTCGGTAAGGGCTTGGCGTGGAGAGCTATCCTCCAAAAGCATAATGGAACAAAGCGCCTCTGCAACATTTTGATCAGAAGCTGAAGGACATCTAAGAAGGGACTTGCTCTCCTGCAATATGGTGGAGCTGGAAGGTCACAGAAGTTATCACAGTAATGAAAACAGAACTTTATAAACTTACAAAGTGTAAACAGTTAACAAATACAGAGGACAATGGAAATAATTACATCACCAATTTCTGGCTGTACATCTGAAGCAGAGGAAAGCATCAGGATGCAGTTTAAAACGTCAGAAATAAAAGTAAAATAACTTAATATATTTATGTCCATACATTCTACAGCAACCAAAGTAATTTATATAAGGAACAATTTCTCACTAATATTCTCACATATGACACAAAAATATAATACCCCAGGTTAGTCAGGCTAAACTAGCAATGAAGGTTTGATACGTACCGGAAAGTGCCAGCAGCAGCTACTTGACGTATTAAAATGGGAAATCTGGCAAGTACCGGGCTGTAGCGAGAGGTGGAGGAGTCCAACTGGAGAAGTGAGTGCAGGTGACAGCACAAAAGGTAGAGCTGTGTCGCACGGAGGTATTGAGATGATTCCATTGCACTCCAAATCTTTTCTGGAATCTCCAACAGAAGCTTAATCTGAGCAGCAGTGCTATAAAACTTCTCATGGGACTGAAATAAAAAAAAAATGTAAACAAAACAATCTGTTAACTAGCAGTCTTCCCTTATACAATAAGTCTCCCTTAAACATAAGCAATTACGTTCTGTATTGGCTCTACCTACTTTGTATTTCCTTTCACCTAATGCGACTACTACTTGTAACAGGGAGTAGGATACACATATTTAGAGGTTATGGCAAAAAGGGAAACCAATAAGATCAGTCTTGGAACCGTTATAGGAAAAAGTGCATTAACACTGAAAACAGGAAAGAGGAATGACAGGCACCTCAACAAACAAAAAATAGTAAAAACAATTAAAATGGCCAATTTCTGAATTAATAACACACAAACTAGAAAGAAATAAGATATGACTGATATAGCAGAGGAAGCATGTAGTCACAGGCAAGTAGTAGTATGTAGTCAAGACAACCTAAGGTTTTTCTGGGACTTGCAATTTAATACCCACCGGGGAGCAACTGGTTGCCTACTTCTTCCCTTCATCTTTACCATCAAATCTGAATTATGTTAATTGCTAGTCTAAAATCACAGCAATGAACCACTGGAGGCACTGCCTTTAGAAAACCATAAAGAATCAAGTTTATTTTACCATACTTTATCAAAAATCATATTTGAATAACAATCATTTTACACTTTGCTTACGACTATCACACATCCATCCCCATAGAAATAAATACTTTCTAGACTAAGACTTTCTTTTTATTCTGTAAAGTTCATATTTAATCCAGATCTTACTTAATACTTTATTTTACTTTAATTCCAAAGTTGCAAAGCTTGGCCGATCTAATAGGCACAATACTTTGAACATATATTTTAACTTTGATATGACATGATTGGTCAGCGTTGTCTGTACTTCTGCAAGCAAGGTGTACAATAGAGTGTGGAGTATGTCTGGATGTCTCCAAGATCCTCTTTTGGGTACTTTCCTGTGGTTACATCGGTAAATGAAGAAAGTCTGTGGGAAAATACAATGACCATAGCGATCTGATCGCTCAGCCAGAAACCACATTATCAGATCCTCGCCGTCCAGGATGCTCAAGTTCTTTACAGACTAGGGGCTCTATTTACAGAGTTCATTTTGGAGT
>WWET01007864.1:30171-45451 GCA_011038615.1 Limnodynastes dumerilii | reverse complement strand
GTTAATTAATAAATAATAAATAAATAATAAATAAATCACTCTCATGTCCTGAGTGTTACTAAGCATGGGCAGGGCTTGATGACATATTTCTGACATCAAGCTTTACCTCATTCTTAATAACACTAACACTCACTAACGTCCCACCCTCATGCTCCCGTCTCTTGTTTCTCCCAGAAACATGAAGTCGGCAAGTATGAAATTCACTGAGGATAAGATTGGGGAATAGTAAACAGAGTGCAACTAGAAGAATTCTCAATTTACAAATATAAAAAAACATGGAGTAATAGGCACACACAGATCAAGTATCATACAAGAAAACATCAACATAAATAAGTATAACCTACCTCTTTTATCACAGCTGTACAAACCTAACTGAACAGTTTTTTCTTCATTTTATATCCTCTCTCCTTATAAGAGTTAACATATACTTAGGATGGCTTGATATACTGCTAGCCAACATATGCATCCACTTAGATCTTGGTGGTCCCCAGGAGACTTGTGGATGCTGGAAATCAAACCCTGTCTTGACCATCTGAAACTATTCCGGTCAGGCACTGTGCAAAATTGTGATGTCATGACATCATGCTGTTGCACCAGCATCACCCCACTACAGACTCCCAAACCCCACCGCTCTCTGAAGAACCCTGCCCAGCCCCGATTAAACAAATACTGCAGCGAGCCAAGCATTCATTTATTGAAAATAGCTCAGTTGTGTGACACCCCTGTAAATATTTCCCCAGGAGGATTAATTAGTGCAGCCCAGCCCACGAGCACAGTACAGGGACAGCTGCTGCTGCTGCAGTTATACTGAAGCTGTTATAGAAAAACAGCAGTTGGGGGGCAGTTACAAAAAATGGGGCTGCAGTGTTGAAGCAAAGAGGAGTCTCCATCTTGGCCTTTGAGAATAATAGATTGAACTGAGTGCCAGATAGCTGTACCAAGTGGGTCAAACAGTGCAATAGTGAAGTCAAGATCTGGAGCAGAGCGGAGGAAGACTTATTGCAAATAGAAAGAAGGTAGAGTTGGAATGGGAACTATATAGGCAGCTGATGTTACCGCAAAAGTAGCATTCTGTATGGTCCATTTTGAAGAGGGACATAGAGCAAATATAAAAATAACACAAAAATATAAAAAAATAAAACTTCATCAACTGTATTGTTCCTGTGACAAGCATAACTTTGTTGCAACTCATCTGTTCCCGTCTGAAGTGCCACAGATTAGCATTGTGATGTTTCCTGTGTAAAATACTATTAAAGAGCAACACAGTTTTTCTCTCATCTGTAGGTTTGAGTGACACTTCTGTTGTGAGGCAATTTATTTGCACCCAAATAGATATGTCCCGTTCCTTAATAGGAGTGCTGTAATATAGCAGTTCAAATAAGAAAAAAGAAATGCTTCAGCTTACAGTTTGGGGAGTGTTCTTATCTCCCTGCTGAATGAAGACGGTGTCTCCGCGTGCTTCTGGTATAGCTGACGTGTCCGTCTGTAGCGCGTCTCGCCGACTAGGTGACGGTTGCTGTTTATTGTTGCTATGGCCTCTCCCGATCTTCCGGCTCGCAGTCCTCTAAGTCTCGGCTCTGGGGGTTGCTCTCGGCAGCGGGTGGAGAAATAGGGACAGCAGCAAAAACCTCTTATAGTGTAGTACTTTATTAATCACAACAGTACAAATTTGTCCAAACAGTGCTTAAAACAATAGTGACCACGTTATCTGCATCGTCAATGGTGTCTGGTGTGCAAACCAAGCGTTTCGTCAGGTCAACCGACTTCCTCAGGGTCATTACACACTCATTCTTTCGTGGTGTTTAAAAAGACCTCTCCCTTGTTTGATTGGTCCTCCCCTAAGGGTCGTTTTATATTAAACATTTTTATTCCTTTTATTTATTAGCAGAAAAAAGTGGATATTCTTGTTGTACTAACTTAATCTAAGGAAATAAAATTCTGGTGTGTACCTGAATTTATTATAAATATTGTCTTTATTTTTATTCGTTTTATTATTCTTATTTTTATTTTTAATTCAATGGTCGTTTATAGGGGTAATATCAAGGGGAGGTGTTGCTAATGGTTGTTATGTTGTTATAAGGGATATTTATTTATTTATTTATTTATTTATTGAGTGGACATAGGGTGGCCCAATGTAATTCTATTGTCTTCCAGTAGGGGAAACCCTCTGTATGTGAGCATCAGACTGAGGGTTTATCTTTCCTAAAGCAGGTTAAACTTATAAGAAGGATGCCAGTTCAAAGTCAATATTCAAACCTTTTGGTGCCAAGGTGTCTAGGTCAAATATCCATTTGCTTTCCATTTGTTTTAAATTCCTCTGATTGTTTCCCCCCTCCAGAAATTGCCAGAACCACCGATTCTGTTTGGGAAATCATTTACTATATTACCATTAAAGCTGGTGGATAGCTTATCTGATTCAGGCTGCCCTCAACAACACTATGATGTGGGAAAGCGCTCCTGTTACCATATATATGTGCTTTAAGTGCGTGTGTATTTTTCTGTCAATTTATTTGCACCCGTTTGGATTACAATAAAATTATTTACACATGAGCCGCGATGTTGTAGTGACGTCACTAACACTTCAATTTGCAAATATTAAGGACTCTCATAAGGGATTATAGTGTATAAATGTCCACTTTTGTCTGCATGTCTGTTTGAGTTTCCTTTTCTCTCACCTCTTCGTATGTGCAACAAGGAACCTGCTCTAGCTTACCAGTTACTGAGTTCTTGTGTAAGCAATTAGATTAGATCACTCACTCATAGTGCAAGTTGTTAGAGCGTTCCTTGCACATAACAGTTATAAACTTACTTATCGACTTATCAGTCTGAGCCTCTGGCTATTTTCGAAGCAGCAGTAACAGTTTTCATCACTTTTTTGTTTGTAATAGCTAATATTAATTATTTTATTGATATATTTATAGTTTTTTATTAGAACTTTATAATTTGTGCACAAAGTGTCCTTTATTTTTTTTAAACAAATAAAGATGTCCTGCTCCAGATTTTTTATTTTTTGCCATTTCCAAACCATTGGCTGGATCCTGATTTACTAAAAAATTCCAACCATAGCCTCCACAACATGCTAACGTACGGAATATCTGATTTACAATACCGCACGTAGAAGAGCAGGACACTCCCCCTGCTCTGCTACGTATGGAGAGTGAATCCATGACCCACGAGCAACCTTAACTATTCTGCACAGATCTCCATGCGCATGGAATAGAAGATTGTACGTAAAGGCTAACCCTTGCCCTCACAATTTAAATGCCCAGTGGCACCCACGATCTGTATCTTGTACACATGTTTAATAGAAGTGTCCTCATAGCAGAAGCTGATTTCCGCATAGAATGCAGCATGTGCAGTACCTATTTAGATGTGACGTATGTACGTTGTGTACGTAAGTCAGCTTTTTTTTTTTTTTATTCAATCTGAGTCTGGCCCTATATTATAAGTACTATAAAACCCTGTTTAGGGTTTGCCACTGTTTCCAGCAGAGCACTGCACACAACACCATGACATCTCACTCGTGCTCGCACCCTACGCTCAGTGGGAACCAGAGATGCAAAAACACAGCAGCAGGTGAATTAGGGAAGATTGCGCATCTCCTCCGTGTGCATCCGGAGGGGTGCTTTGAACTTCCTTTTCTGACCGCTCCTTACACCGTATGGGACCCTTCAGCTAAACTGTAGCTTATGTAAGGGACAGAATACTGACCTCAGAAGAGGCGAAGTGCTGGCTGTGAGGCTGCTAGCTGTTACATAGGGAGAGGTTCCCGTTTTTTTCTTCCTACTCAGTGGGTCTACTAAGCGGTGTTTTGTAACATTTTATAAGATTTTTGCATAACCATGTTTGCTGAGATTATTACTTTTGATGTTGTGTTCATGTAACTTTTTCTATATATTTCGCCTTTGGGTGTTTTTTATTCCATTTTGGTATTAAAGTGATACATTTTTACCCTGGCAGTTTTTTGTGTTTGAGATTTAAACTGTTACCAGACAAGACGTAGTGCACCATTAACGGTTTACCTTTTGATCTGTTTTGTGAATCAGGGAAGAAGCCTTATAAAGGATGAGTGACCAGACAATATGAGTCATGCACTTACCCAATTTGTTACTTTACTGGAACAACAGGAATGATAGTTTCTGTAGCAGAACGGTGAGAGTCCCTGCACTAATATCTGTTATTCAGAAGTAGAGACAACCGAAAGTTCCTTTTCAGCTGTCTTTATTTCGAAGGGCAGCCATTTTAGATTTTTTTTTTATGATTGGGTGAGTATGCGATCGGCATACTTACCCATTCATTTTCAGAAGCGCCACCGTCAGACCACCAGAGAGGTAAGTAACCTCTCCGGGGACTTTTAGGCTTAGGGGGAGGGTTATGGTTAGGTTCTAGGGAAGAGAGGGTTAGGGTTATGGCCATGGAAGCTGGAGGTAAGGGTCAGGCTGCAGGGAAGATAGACTTAGGGTTAGGCTGCATGGAATGGGGGGTTAGTGTCAGGCTGTGGGGAAGGGAGACTTAGGGTTAGGCTGCAGGGAAGGGAGGGGTTAGGGTTAGGGTAATAGAAGGGGAGGGTTAGTGTAAGGATTAGGGAGAGGGTTGGGGATACAATCCTTACTTACCTTTTGGAGCACTGTGGATCGATTGCTATGCCTATTTGAGGCAAAAGCAATCATTTTACCAGCCAGTTTGGAACTGACTGGGAGAGCAAGGTCCTATTGAAATAGAGCCATTCTTGACGGGGACCCACACCTGTACCAGTATAACAGCATTTACAGCTTGACAGGATAACAGACGAAGCAGGATATGTACATGATTCAGGATGCAGCATCAAATTACAATTATAGTAACATGTTTTACAAAGGCAGGTTCTCTTACTCTGAGGTAACAAGGTGACATAGGTACACTACCAATTACCAGACTTTAATGATGCTGAGGCGTTGAGTAGCGTCTTATATACTCTGCTCAACAGCACCAACTAATTGCAGATATCAAAAAAGATAGAGCACTTAAGGGGTATTACTAGAGTCAATTTTAATGATACAGTTTAAAAAATATTATAAAACAATATAATTCAGTAAATAAAACAAAAATTGAATTCCTGCACCTAAATAAAAACATAATTACAGCTGTTGATCATGCATCATAACCACAATATGATTTCAATAGAACATATAAGGGTATAATGTAATTTAGTGGCTCAGCTATCATGGGACAGACCATCTGTAACTCAAATCACAGTCCAAAAGATGTCTCTCTAATAGAAGTGATTGTAAATATATTAGAGATGAAGAGCATTCAAGGCACAATTTATAAACGTGGGTAATTGGCAGTATCAGAGTGTGCCGGAGATGATAACAGACAGGTCACAGTCCTATTGTAGGTGGGGATATGTCATCCACAGTAGTAAGAGGCCAGGTCTGATGTTAATTTGAAGATAAGTTTTACCCTTTCTCAGACATTCCCCATAACTATGCCTTTTCCTTAAAATTCGGCTCACTCGCGATACAATGCTGCCGCATATGCCATATACACTGTGTTCACTGTGTCCGGTGCTCTTCCTAACAGGTGGGTTTTAGCTTAGCTTCCCACAGCTGGTTAGCTGTGCTGACCTTTCAGCAATGATATTTCCCACATATGGCAGATGGTAGACAGTCCGGTATTGAGAGCTGAGATTTAAAGTGCAGATCAAGTGATCAAGCTTTTTTTAATTTTTTTTATTGAAGGTGCAGGTGATAGTATAGAAAACTCCTCAACGCGTTTTTCTACATCAGTAGTTTCATCAGAAGGTGGAGCCTCATTTCCCTTCCTTCCTATTTAAGCTATATTGTAATTTGGGCACCTGACAAAAACTAAAATTAAATAAATAAAAAAAATCTTATTCATCAAATATATAAAATGTATCGAAAAATGGAAAAAAAAATATATGTAAAAAACAGAATGGAGGTATCTTCCCCTATAAACAATTGATAAAAGTTATACAGATCTTTTAAGCTGATATTTTATCATAAGTTATCATTTTTAATTACTACAATGTATGTATAATATCAAAGAAAAATGATAATCCCCAATTAATTATACACTGCTCAAAAAAAATAAAGGGAACACTTAAACAACACAATGTAACTACAAGTCAATCACACTTCTGTGTAATCAAACTGTCCACTTAGGAAGCAACACTGATTGACAATCAATTTCACATGCTGTTGTGCAAATGGAATAGACAATAGAATAGAAAGCTCCTCAACGCGTTTTTCTACATCAGTATTTTCATCAGAAGGTGGAGCCTCATTTCCCTTCCTTCCTATTTAAGCTATATAGTAATTTGGGCACCTGACAAAAACTAAAATAAAACAGAAATATAAAAATCTTATTCATCAAATATATAAAATGTATAAAAAAAATTTTAAAAAAATATATGTAAAAAACAGAATGGAGGTATCTTCCCCTATAAACAATTGATAAAACGTATACAGATATTTTAAGCTGATATTTGCAAGTTATCATTTTTAATTACTACAATGTATGTACAATATCAAAGAAAAATTATAATCCCCAATTAATTAAATATGTTCATAGACAGACTCAAAAGTGAGGATATCAGATTAACCAAAATATCTCAGGATTACAAGGATAATGGGACCTAGTATACAAACTTGATAAGGAGGTTAATGTCAACATAATTTACAAGAAGCAATATACACATCCTTCATTTCATGTAAAGTGTTTAATTTAGACCAGCTGGGAACAATAAGCTGGATCCAGATTTAAGAAGGAGATTGAAATGAAGGGGCTGATTTAGAGTTGCACTTCCACCTTTTTTTAGGTGCAAGTGTAGACCTGAGCAATACCATGTTGAATTGCGAGGGGAGGCAGCTTTAAAATGTAAAACCAGAAATAAAATTAGGAGGTGAAGTTTCTTAGCTCAACTCTATTTTATAGATTAAACATAAAACTATGTAATATTTTAGTTCTTTGTGTAAAAGTAATGTATTTTCCCTGCATGCAAATTTTTTTCAATCTTAAGATGCAGCATGCCTCTCTTAGAGTCGGGCATACTGGTCACCCCCTCTAGCTGTTTTCTTTATTATTTCTATCCCCTTGATGCTTAAAGACTCAATCCTCCCCTCATGTTTCAGATTTACATGTCTAGATACTGAATGTAATCTGTTGTCTTTTAACATGTTTCTACGGTGTCCGAAAACCTAACATGGAGCTGCCTCATGGTCTTACCTATATACTGTAACCCACAGACACAGGTAAGTTGGTAGAGCATGAAGCAGCTCCTACAGTTTATAAAATCTTTCAGCAGAAAGGATTCCTTACCATCCGAAGATTGGAATCTTACTTGCTTGTTCTTATAAAATTTACACATTCCTTTTTTGTGCACATGAAAAGAATTGTTCTTTCAGATGGCTATGGACCAATAGGTGTTTAAGGTTCGCCTTTTTGAAGATCACTCGTTGGTGTTTCTTAACTAATGGGCTGTAGAGAGATATCTAACTAAACTTTTACGATTTATTTGTGTTATTTTCCTAATTTCATGAAAACTACTTTTCAATTTCTTGCTTTGGAAATGATGCTGAGTTGAGCAGTTCCGCCGGAATCTAATAAATTGGTTTTTAGGAACTGCTCCAACCCAACTTTTCTTATGACAACTTTTATACTGTAGAAAATAGATGGTGTCTACCTCTTTTTGAAAAGTGCTTGTGTGCAACTAGTCCCCAGCAATCAACTATCTGACCCAAGAGCTGCCGAGGGTTGTATTTCATTGAGTTTGTTTACTACTTACCTCCACTTCTGGCCAGATTTACTACCCTGGGGGTTTGGAAAAGTGATGTTGCCCATAGCAACCAATCAGATTTTAGCTGACATTCTCTAGTATGTAATAGGAAAGTGAGAGCTAAAATCTGATTGGTTGCTATAGGCAACATCTCCACTTTTCCAAACCCTCAGCTTAGTAAATCTGGCCCATGGAGCACTCTTTAACTTTATAACTTTGTATACTGTAGTTGCTGATGTCCTAATTGCACTTATTGTAAAAGAGACAGCTGGTAGAGTTGCATCTCCAGTAATTCACATGTTCAGTGTATGTTCCTAAGGACAAGTGCATGGCAAGACTCTTTAGCATCAGTGCATCACTCAGAGTGGCAATACTCTGTGAACCCTTGTCTGGTTTGCAGGAGGCTAGTGATGCAAAGCAACCTGACACACTCAGAGTTTCCGAACTGTATCTTATGATCATAACAATAACAAGGGCTTAAAACAGATTTGGCTTTCATAACCGGAGGTTCAATAACCAGATGTTCAGCTTTTTAAACATGAACTATTCATTATTATATTATGCTGACATGCCAGGAGTCCAATGTTCACAGAGAATGTTTGTGGTAAATTGTCTTTTATATGAAAATCACCTTTTCTATTAGAATGCACTTGAGGAACTTAACAAGTAATTTTCATGAAAGGATTTTAATGTTCATGTACAACACAGAAATGTCTAGTACTAAAACATAATGCTTTGTTGTAGCTGGGGTGGGGTGCCGCAGGGGTGGGGAAGGGGATTGTGAGTGCCGTAGGGGGGGTGTTGGTGACTTAGGGGTGCAGCGGGAGGGGGAGAGGGGTGCAGCGGGGGGGTGTCTCATGGGGATGGTGGGGCTCGTGTATAAATCCTGCACAAGGGCCTCCTCACTTCTTAAAACACCCCTGATTTTAACAGTAGTTTTAATAGTGGAGTGTGTTCCTATTATATTATTGACAGTGATACTGTTGCATTATATAATGGCCCCAGCTTCTGACATGATACTCTGATGTCAGGGGACATTGTATGCTGGCTACATGCTTCGGGCGGATGCGGTAGGTTCCATGGTTTGAGACTGTATATGGTTGAGCATAAGCATTTGTATGTGTATTAAATTCTTAAAGATGTTGTTGTACTGCTACTTTCATAGAAATTTGTATAAATAGCATGGTTTTAGATGGAATAAAGTATTAATGTTTATAATGCTATATTTTTGATCATGACATGCTCCTATCCAATAGGAGGAACTAAGTACACGTAAACAGGGCTAAAACAAGAGAATGTTGCTGAAAGTCACTCAGTGGAAAAAACAATGTTGCCATCACTACCTAAAGAGTGGGTGATTTCCTTTGCATTGAGGCATATTGAGGTGGCCATTTTATGGAGGCCAAGATGTATTCAATGACCGGCAATTAGCTTAGACAACATGACTTCAATAATGAAGACAGAAATACACATTGGTCTCTTATTAATCAGCTGTAATGTCACCTCTTTTTAGCTCATCTATAAAGACAAAGAAGTCAGTGGATTCATAGTTTTCACAATATGTACTGATAATTTAACAATAAATAAACACTGATGTTGTCATTTTTATTGAAACAGTTTTCTAGTGCTAGACACAGCCACGGGAGGAGCTGTTCACCAGACACATTCCATTGGTGGTACAAGACACACCCTTGTGGTTTGATAACAAAAATAAAATATTTGATATTTATATTTGTCCAAGTAGGTTTTTGAAACTTTTAACAAATAGAAAAAATATCCCTATTAGTATTTGTTCCTTTATTTGGGATGAATGAGATTAACAAGCAAGAACACTAGTGGAGATGTTGCCAATAGCAACCAATCAGATTCTAGCTGACATTCTTTAGCATGTAATGGGAAAGTAAGAGCTAGAATCTATTTCTTGTATCTAAGGATTTATTTAATATAGTAAATAATATTGAAGTGCCAAATTGTAGCACTCTGCATGGAACATGGTTATCTCTGTGGTTTTCATAAACTTTCTTTATAATTAACATTGACATTTTTTTATAAATAAGCTATTTTAAAAATCGATTTCAGACTTCACTGGGGAGAAAATATGCAGTGAGCTTATGGTAACAATTTACATAAAAGAACCATAAAAAGTATGGGTAGTAAAAGTTGTTATATTTGCAATAAGATATATTTTTCCAGTTTAATACAGATTCACAGATCCGGTGTGAGTTAGGTGCGGACAGACCCGTACCTAACTCACTCGTCCTGCTCCCATCCCACCCCGCTCTTTTGGTACTTTATGGCACTTACGAGTGCCATAGGGCTACCTTAACTATCCACGCGGACATTTCCGCTACCCGTCTCCCTCCACCCTCCCCGGCTAGTCTAAATACCTTCCCCTCTCACATCTAGCTAATCCCTCCCCAATGCGGCATTACACCGCCTCTTTTTACTTAAAATACTCTCTGCGGTCTTCAAAGACCACCCAGAGGCAATCTACGTACCAAAGTGGTAAATAGATTCCGTAAAGGACCTACTACGCATGCACAGTAGGTCCTTTACTAAAGATACGCACCTAAGAAGCGACTGCTTCTTAGGTGTGAATCTGGCCCTTTATGTTTCTTGAATTATTTAAAATGTTTTTGGGTGAGATTTATAGGAAGAAGTTACTAGCTGCGAATAATTGTGACACAATTCATTTTTACAGACCAAAGTCAGGGTTGCCGACTCTTGAAAACGTAATTTGAAGACGTCATTTGAGTCAAGTCCTGCCCACTCACAGTAAAACTATGAACAGTAGTATTTATGGTCAGTGGTGGGGCTTCCCGTTGTAAACTGTGTAATTAAGGCCCACCTGCTTTCTGGCAACCCTTATTAAAGTATAATATAAACATTGGGGTAGATCCTGAACAACGTTTGCAGTACGTTTGTTCGCGTAGCGAATTTTCGCGTACGTAAATTCGCTACGCTACCCTTAACACACCCCCTGCACGGACGTATTTTGTGAAAATACGCTACCCAAACCCTACCTTAACTTTTCCATACGTAACACAATACGTCCGCTAACGGGCGTACAGACTACGCGAACGTACGCAGCTTAGCACGCCCATACTGTACACTTTAAATACCCCCCCCGCCTACTTCACGTAATTCGCACGTATTCTTCGCTAACGTAATTTTGGCACGCCCACACGTAATTACTTACGTTCGCAATACGTGAATTATCCTTACGTTAGAAAATACGTTACGCGAATTTGCGTATTTTCTGCGGTGCGCATGCGCAGTTCGATCAAAACTGCGAATTTACGTGTATACCACACGTAAATTCGCAGAAAAAACGTAGAGCAGGATCTGCCCCATTATAATTATATTAACCTATAATTATATAATAATAATAATTAACCTCTATATATAACAAAGGCCAGCTTTCAAGATCTAAATCTTTTTTAGCTAGTTTACAGATAAAATGAAAGTAATAAAGGTATCTGGGTTGCTACTTCCTGGATATTTATTTTGGGAAGTACACCATATAAATGGGAAAGCAATTCATTAGTGGAATAAGAAGCACAGGAATTACATTTATGAAAGTTATTTAAATATTGTAAGAATTGATTTCCTGCTTATGATCCTCTTCTACTATACAAATCTCTATGATATTGCGGTTATTTACAACACATATACAAAGATAACAATAAAACATTATGGGCCGGATTCCCAACCCCGTTTTTTTTAACATACGTCCCTAATTTTCCGAATCTAGCTAAGATGCATGTGTAGTAAATATTTTACGCTATCTACGTAGCGTTTTGTTATGTAGATAGCATACATGCGGTCTTTAAAGACCACATGTACGCAATCTGCGTAAGAAAATGCTACGTAGATAGCATAAAATAGTTACTACGCATGCGTTGCAGCTAGATTCGTAAAATTAGGGACGTATGTAAAAAAAAAAGGGGTTGTGAATCTGGCCCTATATGACATAATTTATCTATAGTCCGTTTTGTATTTTAAATGGACAGGAAGTACCCAAGTCCAAATGCTCCAAGGTTCAGAACATAAGTTTTCAATAAAATCAAACCTCTTTACAGTCAGTAGAAAGAAAAAATTGTTGTAGCACCAGCGTTTACATTTAGGTATAAGTTTAGTTTTCTCTACATACCTATGTTAACAAGATGAATATAGTGCATGGAGCACAGGGGTTAAAATCATTTTTGGAAAACAATGGCTTTTTGTCCACAGCTATCTGTAATTGTATATTTCATATTTAATTCAGAATATTTACAGATGTTAATAACTTTATGGTTCTGCAGACTGTAGACCAGATCCAGAACTCCCCCTCTCACTTTCCTCTCTCATGTGGACTTTATGGCAGCCTCAACACAGTCATGCGGATTAGCAATCCGTTGGACCGTAACTAGCAAACCCTGCTCATACCGCAAAATGTAAATCTTCCCACTCAGTTCCATACGATGGGTTTTTTGCAAAAATCTCACGTAACATCTGGACCGTGCATGCACCCTCCCCTCCAGACACCCCACTTTGCATGCGTAAATATTGTTAACTCTGGATCCGGTACAGTATCATTAACAGAATAACGAGAGCTGTAGCTAGAAATTTTAGTGTTAGGGACATAAAGGAAGAATGGAACCCCCTGACCCTGAATTCCAAACCAATTTAATCATAAACATTAATCTGCTGGTTCTCCCTTAAGCTTTGCGCCCTGGGCGGCTGCCCCATCACTCACCTCTAGTTACCGGCCTCATAGTAACTACAGAGCTGCACACATTGCTAGTTAATACCTAGACCTAGACCTAGTTTTATTAATAAATAAAACTACTGATAACTGAAATTTACTAATTTCACATTTGTTAGTTTTATTTTGAAACTTTTCTGGTTTGCGCTAGTCATACAAATAGCTTTGTGTCACTTAAGCAGTAATTGCACATGGTAATTTTCTCATTTTACGTATTAAGTTTATTAAAGAGTTTCTACTCACAGTTTTGCTGTATAATGCAAGACCAAGGGAAATCATATAGCTCAAAGCATGAATATGAATGTGCTTTTCTACTGTAAATTATGTATGCAGTGTGAGATAAAATAATGGCCCACAGGGGAAATGTAGGATGGTTGTTTTGCATTAAACATATAAAGTTTTATTTGGAGTAACTGTGTATATATTTTCTAGATATGATAACTGAATATTTATCTGTACTAATTATTATGTATGAAATAGTAATAATATATACAACTAGAATGAATACTTATTATTATTATTATTATTATTATTATTATTATTATTTTTATTATGATGATGATGAGTAATAATAATAATAATACATTACTATGATTATAATAAATAATAATTATAACATTATCATCATACCCTGTCTTGCTTCTATTCTCCACCAATATCTGCCACTTTATTTATTCTAATTGTCTTCTGCATATTGTAGTATGTTGATAACAGATTGAGGATAACATAAAAATACTGGAAAAAAAAATATTGTCATTAATAGTAGTTTAGACTACATGGGGCAAAACCATGTTTCAGTTAAAAGGAGAAAAATAATTGTGATGACTTTATAAAGTTATAAAGTCATCACAATAATTTTTCTCCTTTTAACTGAAACATGGTTTTGCGATCACATTCCAAGTTTAAATGTGAATGTTTACCTGAAAAGGCACAACACTAAATCCTCCGCACTCTGTGCATGGACAGCTTTAGCGGCACTGAAGTGATCTTTAGCGGAGGTAGCCCCAGTTCCTGGCCTCCATCTGGAACCATATTTGTGGGTGCAGGCAACAAAGTAAGTACATTATATTATACTACTTCAAACATGTGCAATGTTCATTAATTCTCTATATATTTATTTATTTATTTATTTATTTACTTACTTACTTACTTTTAGAATTTTGGCCTGTTTGAAACTCAAAATCTGTTTTATCTGGTGTTACTTTGCTTTACCATCTGCACTCCAGTTTTTTTCTGGCATTACTGTGCTTTTAAATCTGCATTCCAGTCCTATCTGACATTACTGTGCTTACCATCTGCACCTCATTTTTATTGGCATTATTGTGCTTTATCATCTGCACTCCAGTCTTATCAAGATGAATTGTGCTTTACCATCTGCACTTGCTACGAGATATTACTGTGCATTACCATCTGTGCTCCACGTCTATCTGGCATTATTGTGCTTCATCATCAGCACTCAAGTGGTTTTGGTGTTTCCACACTGTCTCCTAACACCTCAACCATTTCCTGTAGCACAGTTCTCTCTCCCACTGCTTCTTCAGGGTACCCTGCTCTTGTATCTCCTGAGTCTACTGAGGTCTATGTGTAGATCCTCTTGGTGTATCAGATTACAGGTATTAGTCTAACAGATTTCACATACAGAGCTTGCCGGCATATGCACCTTCTCCCTGTTGTAGCCTGCGCTGCCTATGGGACATTGAGTGATCCTGAATCCCGTTATCAGACTCATTGTATAGATTTTGTATGAATTTACTTACAATAAAGTTTATTTTGGAAACCAGTAGGCTAGACTGAATTAATGACTGAGCGATACAAAGTGGAGCCTGATAGCTCCTTGACTTGGTGAGTAGGGCTCCATCAGCTGCAAAATTAATCTTTGACCGTGGGCAATGCCCCATTTGGATTTTCTATATCTTCTAGGAAGCGAGCTAGAGTCGCGGTGGAAGTAGTTTCCTGGACTCCTCTTTTTTACAAGAGTTAGTCATATGCCACGTCTATTATCATGCATATGCTTGTTGTACAATAAAAGCATAATGTGCAAATAAGGAATTCATTTAACTGCAATATGATAGCATTGTATGTAAAAGAAATTGTACACAAACAAACTTTTGCAATATGGTATGTCACCAGTGATATTTTAAATGATGCTGGCATGGTATACACAGCACTCTCAACTGTACATTTCGGTTGAAAAGAGTGAAAAACTAAATAAAATAACATGTAAAGCCTCCTATTTAATTATAAATTATAAATGCTCTTGGTTATGAATCACTCCCCTTTCATAGGAATCTCAACAAGCCTCATATACCAATCAAACTAATGATGGTGGATGTATTTTATAGAGTAAGCTAATGGCCTTCAGGATTGTCATTCACACCTGATATTGATCAGCATCACATTTAGATCTCTGGAACATTTATGTTCAATTCTTCATGAATTTTTGACACTTGTACTTGAATGTGTCTTTGCCTGTATTAAATTGTCATATAAATACATTTTTTTTTAAATCAGCATTAATCACCATTAAAGGAGCACTTAGTTGGTTGACACTCATTTACTGACAGGCTGCTAAGAAGAGAATATATCAACTTTAATGGCTCTTCTATCATGTGCTTTGCATTGTTTACAGATCAGTAAGTTTACACAACACATTCTTCATTACATTGCATTTGTGTCTATATATATATATATATATATATATATACTCACAGACTGCAGTTATAAATTTAATTAATTATCCATAGATCCAACGTTTC
>WWET01007864.1:15317-30018 GCA_011038615.1 Limnodynastes dumerilii | reverse complement strand
TACAGTTTTTGTATAATTGGAGTGCCACTTTCTGGTCGTTTTATATATATATATATATATATATATATGCAAATAGACAATTAGGTGCGCTCACTGTCCCGGTATTTAGTTCAAAATAGTATGCCCAGAAAGTCCGATGTAATACTTGATGAAAATCAACAGATCCCGCGCAGGACCGTGTCTTCCCCTTATGTTGTCGGACCTTTGATTCCGGCTCTGTAGTAGAAAGGAAAAAAAGAAGAAAGGGGGCGCCTAATGGTGAAGTACGTTCTTTATTAAGAGTTTCCAGACAATAGCAGCTGAACGTACCAGATGAATCTCTTGTAACAGTGCAATCAAATAAAACATCTGCGAGTATACAGCGTATTCCGTTACCGGATGACAGTTACCAGCGTCCTGGAAAAGGTAACCGATGGAGACGCCGTCTAAACAAAAGTTTTAATCAAGAGCAGGGATCCTGCTCTTGATTAAAACTTTTGTTGTTTTTTGACTCCGAGTGCCGGTCATCTTATTTTTCATTATTTGCATCCCTTTTCGTGCACCGGAGCTAAGTTGTATCATTTGGGAGTGCCGTATATATATATAGAAAAAGGTAGCTTGAGATGACTGGAGCGCCTCAGATACTGATGGATATAACAGGTATGAGTCCAATAAAAATCCAATGTTGTCGGGATAGAGGAATTGCGGTGGAAAAAACTAAATAATAAAAAGACAAAAAAAAGGGGGGGGGGGGAATGTAAGTGTAGTATGTTAAGAAAAAAATGGGTTACACCTTTAGTGTTGGGAAATTACAATAATTACCATTTATAACAGTGCTTCCAACACCTGGGGTTATAATATTATAAAAATGATATGTGCAAATAGGGGCTAAAATAAATAGGTGCAAGAACCAAAATTTTAATATATGAGCATACCAGAGGACACCTTGTGTCTATAGCGAATGGTAGTTTTTTTTGTAGTTCAGCAACAAGCACAAGTGACATAAAAAATAAAATTGTAGAAAGACATAGTGCATCATCCTTATATAATAAAACCTTCTTTTAATCCTTAAATCCTTAAAAATCCTTAAAAATCGCTGGGCTGCGTACCAAATCGCAATTTAAAACAAGCATATAAATATATAATGCAGTCTTATCTGTAGATGGTCTCAGGGCTGCAGACAAGGAATAAAAACACTGTGTGCTCCACTACTCCTCGATATGCGTCCACACCTCAGGTGAGTGGCTGATGGGTGCTGTGATGCTGTGTATAATGCTTAAAAGTGCAGCAAAAGTAAAAGTGCCTTTCATCTAACGCGTTTCGTCCGCACAGTTTAGAATTAACTGGCGTGGACTTCCTCAGGGATAAGTATTGTGGCGCCGTGGCTGTCTTCCTATTTTATACATAGCGGAGATAGTCAATTACATTTCGGAAGTTCTCTCTGCGGGGTGCCAGGACAGGGGCAGCGCTGTCTCAAATGAGATAACAAAATCGCGTGGCCGTTGCTGATAAACTCAGTCACAATTGAAGATTGCACATAAATTAAAATGGTCGATGACATGAATCATATAAAAATGAAAAACAATAATTAATTTAGCACAAGGATTCTTTCACGGAAGAGGATCTTAGGACAGATTTGTATTTGTATAATAACGGACAAGGCTTAACGGGTTTACTTTACAGTATATAGAGCCTAAACCACTAGGAAAAAAATATGCTAAAATAAAGCGGGTGTAAAGAGATAAATGCCACAATCAGGGCATTTTTATTTTATACGCTATGTTTATACTCACAGGTCAGCAAAAGGGCATAAGGAAAGTGACCAATAAAGACCCTGATTTTAGTCATACTGTATATATTGCTTTGCCTATAATATTAAATTGGGTAAATGATTAATATTACAATTATGAGAGCTGTTTCACAGCAGCCATTTTGGAGACTTTAAGGGGTGTCTCCTAGGTAAGTTGGCTCTCAATTTTTTAAACATATATATGGGATCCAACATTGGGACTCTCATTGTTAGAGTTAGGACCACTATATACAGAAAGGCCTTGACGGTGGCTGGTGGCTTATCGCATATTTGATCAAATATGTGTAACGAACATTTCTGTGTTTTGTTTTACAGATAGAACAATAGAGTTTGTTACTGGTTTATGGCAGTGTGCTGGGGCTTTTCTTTCCTTTTGTTTCTGTGGCAAGCAGATTAACCCCCTGCCTTTCACACACCTGTTTAACATATACTTATAAATTGATTGAGCAACTTCCATTCTGTTTTTATCATTGTATAGTGTTCTAATATTTACAACTCCTAAATCATAGATTAGTTAAGGGTGATGTCCGCTAATAAGTGTATCCTACTTCAGAAAGTACAAGAAATTCATTTGAGATTATATAAAAAATATATTTAGAGTTTAAATAAGGGGGGAGTAAGGGGTGAGAAAAACGGGGGGAGGAACGATGATGTGTCTTTTTTACAAACATTATTGATGAAATACGGTTATTTAGTGTCTTCAGGCGTGGTATAGTGGGGTCCGTTATTCTCAATATTCTAATGCTGTTTATAAATATATCAATATATAAATAAATCTAATAATATAAAAAAAGAAGAAGAAAAAAGGAAATAAAGTACACCGTTATAAGCTGTAACTAGAACGTTACAGTGTTAATTAAAAGCAACTCATAAAGTGCAATGTGCAAGTGATAGTTAATTATTAGAGTTAGAAAAACTTTTTTAGAGTTAAATTTTAGAGTATTTTAGAGTTGATGAAAAATACAAAAACATTTTTTATAATTTCTAGTTAATAATTTCGAGTATTAATTGAATCAAAATATGATTCTAAGTATGAGGAATTCTTTTAGAAATGTTATTATACATAATTAAGGTAAAACATTAAATGTTTGGGAGGGGAATAATAGGGAATTGGATTACAAAACAATGTATCTGCGAGTGAAGAAATACGTTTTTTGAGATCGAAAAGAAAGAGTCAGTGGAGAAGCTATTCTTTAGAAAATGAGGATACCAATTTAGGGAGAAAATAGTTAAAGAGGATTATATCTAATACTAGGTAAAGGGATAAGGGAAGTCAAAAACTCATTAAACAAATGAACAATGAACAATACAGGTCATAAACGAGAAAAACCAGAGAGCTATATAACATAAAATATAGATACAAAATAAACAGTAATGTTTACGTAATATTGATTAAGAAACAAAATCAAATGAGATTAAATAGATGGTATATTAAAACAATCTGATAAATAAAAGGTACAAGATCATAGATTAAAACCAATTTGTCAGGTGTCAAGAAAGGGGGCAATTTCATAATTGTCATTTAACCCCTTTGACTTCATGGAATTAATTTGATAAATCCAAAACATTTCACATTGTGATAGCAATTTCGCTAGATCACCACCCCTGGACCCCAGCTTCACATGTTCAAGAAATTTGACACAGAGTTTGGAGGGGTCAGAGTTGTGAGCCTGGAAGAAGTGTTCAGAAACCGTATGGCTCATTATTTTGTTCTTGATGTTCCTGAGATGTTCCTGGATTCTGAGCTTGACAATTCTCTTCGTTTTTCCAATATATTTCATACCGCACAGGCATTCCAGCATGTATATAATGGATGTGCCCATACAATTAATAAAGTGTTTTGTACTAAACTCCTGTGTACCATCTGAGTTAGTGAATTTCTTTCTAGTGCATACATGTTTGCAAACATTACAATGTCCACATGAAAAAGAGCCTGTTGTTTTTGGAATAATCCCAGGGTTCTCTTGCAATTTATCCTGTAATCTCAGATTGCTTGGTGCTAGAATTTATTTAAGATTTTTAGATTTTTTTAAAATGACTTTTGGTTTCACTGGTATAATTTGTTCCAAAATTGGGTCCGTTAATAAAATGTTCCAATGTTTCTCCAAGATGGCTTTTATGCTTCCCTTTGAATTATTGTATTTAGTAGTGAAGGATAAAGGGGGGTCAGCTTCCGATTTGTTTTTATAGATTAATAGGGAATTCCTATCGGTTTCTCTGGTTTTTCTTTTAGCTCCTTCAATTAGTGCCTCTGGATATCCTCTTTTCTTAAATCTCTCCGCATACATTTGCATTTGTGTTTCACAGTCTGTTTCTTTATGGCAATTCATTTTTACTCTGCAGAACTGTGAATAAGGAATATTGGTTTTCCATTGTTTTAGGTGATTGCTTGCTTGAGAAGTGGAGATAACTATTCGTATCAACAGTCTTAATATGATTCGTAGAAACAACGTTCAGGCCCTCTTTGGATAGTTTTAAGTCCATGTATTCTACTGATTCCTCTGAGAAGTTATAGGTAAATTGTAAGTTTCAAAATAAAATTGATCATCTCACAGATAAAATCTTTGTGTTCTTTCCTTATTTCTGTGTCCTCTTCCAGGAATTCCTTTACTGATTGTATGCCTTTTTCATGAGGTATGGAGGTGTATAATGATTGCACATAAATGGTGACCCACCTGTAGTCTTCTTCCCACTCAAAGTCTTCCATAATTTGTAGGATAGTAGTTGTATCTTTTAGGTATGATGGAAGGTCCTTAACATATTTATGTAGGAACAAAAAGAGAAAAGGGTAATAGTACCAGCGCTGATCTGGGTGAAAATAACCACTGAAAAATAATAAATTAAACAGTAGTAGAATTGAGTACAAATAAATGTAATTCAACCTAAAAACATAGCAGCATATAGTTAGAAATGAATGATCATAAAAAGTCCATATGTCCTTAGTATATGATGGTAGTCTTTAAGTTGGAACCATTAACAATTTCTCCAGATATTAACCATGTGGAAAGAGAAAGAGATGGCATATAGGTGAATTAAGTTTCACAATCCAAAAAATACATAAACCAGAAGTAAGTTAATAAAAAGGCTTTTACTTCAACTTATTAAAAACTATAACTGGATATATGCATAAAAATAACCACAGAATAAAACAAATTAAAAACGTAACAATAATTAATTTTTTTTTTAATTAACAATAATTTAGTTTGTTTTAATTTGTTTTGTTCTGTGTTTAATTTGTTTTGTTCTGTGGTTATTTTTATGCATATATCCAGTTATAGTTTTTAATAAGTTGAAGTAAAAACCTTTTTATTAACTTACTTCTGGTTTATGTAGTTTTTGGATTGTGAAACTTAATTCACCTATATGCCATCTCTTTCTCTTTCCACATGGTTAATATCTGGAGAAATTGTTAATGGTTCCAACTTAAAGACTACCATCATATACTAAGGACATATGGACTTTTTATGATCATTCATTTCTAACTATATGCTGCTATGTTTTTAGGTTGAATTACTTTTATTTGTACTCAATTCTACTACTGTTTAATTTATTATTTTTCAGTGGTTATTTTCACCCAGATCAGCGCTGGTACTATTACCCTTTTCTCTTTTTGTTCCTACATAAATATGTTAAGGACCTTCCATCATACCTAAAAGATACAACTACTATCCTACAAATTATGGAAGACTTTGAGTGGGAAGAAGACTACAGGTGGGTCACCATTTATGTGCAATCATTATACACCTCCATACCTCATGAAAAAGGCATACAATCAGTAAAGGAATTCCTGGAAGAGGACACAGAAATAAGGAAAGAACACAAAGATTTTATCTGTGAGATGATCAATTTTATTTTGAAACTTACAATTTACCTATAACTTCTCAGAGGAATCAGTAGAATACATGGACTTAAAACTATCCAAAGAGGGCCTGAACGTTGTTTCTACGAATCATATTAAGACTGTTGATACGAATAGTTATCTCCACTTCTCAAGCAAGCAATCACCTAAAACAATGGAAAACCAATATTCCTTATTCACAGTTCTGCAGAGTAAAAATGAATTGCCATAAAGAAACAGACTGTGAAACACAAATGCAAATGTATGCGGAGAGATTTAAGAAAAGAGGATATCCAGAGGCACTAATTGAAGGAGCTAAAAGAAAAACCAGAGAAACCGATAGGAATTCCCTATTAATCTATAAAAACAAATCGGAAGCTGACCCCCCTTTATCCTTCACTACTAAATACAATAATTCAAAGGGAAGCATAAAAGCCATCTTGGAGAAACATTGGAACATTTTATTAACGGACCCAATTTTGGAACAAATTATACCAGTGAAACCAAAAGTCATTTTAAAAAAATCTAAAAATCTTAAATAAATTCTAGCACCAAGCAATCTGAGATTACAGGATAAATTGCAAGAGAACCCTGGGATTATTCCAAAAACAACAGGCTCTTTTTCATGTGGACATTGTAATGTTTGCAAACATGTATGCACTAGAAAGAAATTCACTAACTCAGATGGTACACAGGAGTTTAGTACAAAACACTTTATTAATTGTATGGGCACATCCATTATATACATGCTGGAATGCCTGTGCGGTATGAAATATATTGGAAAAACGAAGAGAATTGTCAAGCTCAGAATCCAGGAACATCTCAGGAACATCAAGAACAAAATAATGAGCCATACGGTTTCTGAACACTTCTTCCAGGCTCACAACTCTGACCCCTCCAAACTCTGTGTCAAATTTCTTGAACATGTGAAGCTGGGGTCCAGGGGTGGTGATCTAGCGAAATTGCTATCACAATGTGAAATGTTTTGGATTTATCAAATTAATTCCATGAAGTCAAAGGGGTTAAATGACAATTATGAAATTGCCCCCTTTCTTGACACCTGACAAATTGGTTTTAATCTATGATCTTGTACCTTTTATTTATCAGATTGTTTTAATATACCATCTATTTAATCTCATTTGATTTTGTTTCTTAATCAATATTACGTAAACATTACTGTTTATTTTGTATCTATATTTTATGTTATATAGCTCTCTGGTTTTTCTCGTTTATGACCTGTATTGTTCATTGTTCATTTGTTTAATGAGTTTTTGACTTCCCTTATCCCTTTACCTAGTATTAGATATAATCCTCTTTAACTATTTTCTCCCTAAATTGGTATCCTCATTTTCTAAAGAATAGCTTCTCCACTGACTCTTTCTTTTCGATCTCAAAAAACGTATTTCTTCACTCGCAGATACATTGTTTTGTAATCCAATTCCCTATTATTCCCCTCCCAAACATTTAATGTTTTACCTTAATTATGTATAATAACATTTCTAAAAGAATTCCTCATACTTAGAATCATATTTTGATTCAATTAATACTCGAAATTATTAACTAGAAATTATAAAAAATGTTTTTGTATTTTTCATCAACTCTAAAATACTCTAAAATTTAACTCTAAAAAAGTTTTTCTAACTCTAATAATTAACTATCACTTGCACATTGCACTTTATGAGTTGCTTTTAATTAACACTGTAACGTTCTAGTTACAGCTTATAACGGTGTACTTTATTTCCTTTTTTCTTCTTCTTTTTTTATATTATTAGATTTATTTATATATTGATATATTTATAAACAGCATTAGAATATTGAGAATAACGGACCCCACTATACCACGCCTGAAGACACTAAATAACCGTATTTCATCAATAATGTTTGTAAAAAAGACACATCATCGTTCCTCCCCCCGTTTTTCTCACCCCTTACTCCCCCCTTATTTAAACTCTAAATATATTTTTTATATAATCTCAAATGAATTTCTTGTACTTTCTGAAGTAGGATACACTTATTAGCGGACATCACCCTTAACTAATCTATGATTTAGGAGTTGTAAATATTAGAACACTATACAATGATAAAAACAGAATGGAAGTTGCTCAATCAATTTATAAGTATATGTTAAACAGGTGTGTGAAAGGCAGGGGGTTAATCTGCTTGCCACAGAAACAAAAGGAAAGAAAAGCCCCAGCACACTGCCATTAACCAGTAACAAACTCTACTGTTCTATCTGTAAAATAAAACACAGAAATGTTCGTTACACATATTTGTACGTACAAATATGCAATAAGCCACCAGCCATCGTCAAGGCCTTTCTGTATATGGTGATATATACATACACAGAAAATGGAGGTTGCTCAAATCAATTTATAAGGTAATATTCAGCAGGTGTAAGGAAAGAGGAGTTTACACGAATACAAATAGGAAGCCCTAGAACTCTTGCAATTACCCAGCAACTGATCATAACTTTCTACCTTTAAAATAAAAGTCAGAGTATTAGTTACATACATCTGCAGATATATGATAAGCCACCAGCCACTTACAAGGATTCTCTATTTTGGTGGCTGATTATATATCTGCAGATGTATGTAACTAATTCTCTGACTGGGTAATTGCAAGAGTGCTGGGACTTCCTATTTGTATGCAATTCAATCTGAGTACGTTAACAACTAAATGAAACCATTGACTTAGTTGAAAATGAAACAGACATAAAAAACACAGGACTTACCGTGTTAAGAGCTGCCTGCCAGCGGCTCTGTCCAGGCGTGCCTGATCTCTGCCTCCAGGGAAGTGCCACTCTCAGTAGTGGCAGCTTTGTGTCTGATGTCCACCACATGTTGCTGACGCCAAACGCTGCTGTCCTTCAGTATATGGGTGCCGCCATCTTAGATCTGTGCACATGATCTGCAATAGCCAACTGGGAGCAAGCACATGATCTGACTTTCCAATGCAGTGCTAGGGCACTATATAAGCTCAGAGCACTATATCCACAGTGCCAGAGCAACTTGGTCATTCAATTCAAGGTGCCTGGTTCCTGTTTACTCTTTGGGAGATCTTTGTCTGGCAGTCTTCAGCTTGCAGCTTGCAGCCTACTAATCAGCTTGCAGCAAATAGCCTGCAAAACCAGCCAGCAGTAATCAGATTGATTATCCCAGTCAGCAGTGAATAGTCTGCAGACTACTGTTCCAGCTTCTGACCTCTGGTCCAATCCAGGTCAAGTCAAATTCTGTTTCAGTTAATGTCTCCTGGTCCAGTCCAGGTCAAGTCAAGTCCTGTTCCAGTCCAGTCCTGGTCCAGTTCAGGTCAAGTCAAGTTCAATCCAGTCCTTATCCAGTCCAGGTCAAGTCACACCTTGCTCCAGTCCAATCCTGGTCCAGTTCAGGTCAAGTCAAGTCTTGTTCCAGTCCAGTCCAGTCCTGTTTCAGTCCAGGTCAAGCCTTGCTCCAGTCCAGGTAAAGTTAATTCTTGTTCCAGTCCAGTCTAGGTCAAATCAAGCCTTGCTCCAGTCCAGTTCTGGTCCAGTCCAGGTCAAGTCAAGTCTTATTCCAGTCCAGTCCATTCCCGGTACAGTCCAGGTCAAGTCAAGTCTTGCTCCAGTCCAGTCCTCATACAGTCCAAGTCAAGTCAAGTCTTACTCCAGTCCAGTCTATTCCTGGTCCAATCCAGGTCAAGTCAAGTCTTGCTCCAGTTCATATCCGTTCCTGCTCAATTCAAGTCAGGTCCATTCTAGTCGGGTTCAGTCAAGTTTGTCTCGTTCAACTTCAGTCTTGGTTCAGTCTAGTTCAGCCAAGCCTGTCTTGTTCAGTCCAGCCAAGCCTTCCTTCTCCAGTCCAGTCAAGCCTACCTTGTCCAATTCAGCCAAGACTTCCTTGTCCAGTCCAGTCAAACCTGACTTGTCCCGCCAAGTCAAGCCTGAATTGTCTAGCCTTTGCCCACTGACTCATGAGCAAGTCCTACATAAAGTCCCCAACCTATGATACGTCGCTGAACCACTATCACATCCCCGGGAACCCAGAACTGATATCCTTCCAAGCCAGTCCGTGATACAAACCAAATTTCAACCAAAAAATATTAATGATTTCCTGTTATGTTTCTTATATATTCTACCAGTGGGGGTGGGGTGTTTTGTTTGTCTCCTGGTGGGCTTTCTTATAGGTGCATTGGGATGTGGAGATGGTGGACGATGTTGATTTTAAGGATGCTAATCAGTGCTTTGTGTTCTTGCTGGTTAGTGTGTGGGTGATGAATGAAGAAGAAGGGGTGTTGATAGGGTTCCAGATTCCAAAGGTGCTTCTTCAAGAGTTATTCTGACAGAGAAGTGGGATGAAGGTGCTAGTTGTGCAGTATCCAAGGTAGGTGGTGCTTGTAATAATGGTGTAGTCAATGGCATGGAAGCTGATGAATTTGGATTTTGAACCAACAGCGGTGACCACATTAGTTGGTAAATGTTGGAACTCCCACCACTGCTGCACTAATTCTCACCATTTGAAACACTATGCAATCCTGGACATTCATTGGAATAGTGAGCACATGAGCAGGGCTGGCGCAAAACAGTAAGCAGAGGGATGTGCTGCAGAGGGACACTAAAGCGTAGAGGCACTCTCCCTGCTCTGCTGTGCCAGCTCCAATGATCTGCCTTTTGCAGTGTCGTTAAACAGTTGTTGCATTGTCTGTCAAGCCATAAGACAGGCTGCAGAGCTTATAGCCCAGTGCCAATCCACCCTGTATCTGAGCTTCTAGGTGTACAGTGTGCCTAACGTAATGACACTGAGCAAGCTGAGCTTTTGAGGGCCATCCAAAGGATGACAGATAATGTGTTTTTATAGAAAAACAACAAAAAAACAATGCAAATTGTGTTTATTAATATATCTCATTATATTTCACAAATTTTATATATATATAGTCCAGTCCAGTCCTGTTTCAGTCCAGGTCAAGCCTTGCTCCAGTCCAGGTAAAGTTAATTCTTGTTCCAGTCCAGTCTAGGTCAAATCAAGCCTTGCTCCAGTCCAGTTCTGGTCCAGTCCAGGTCAAGTCAAGTCTTATTCCAGTCCAGTCCATTCCCGGTACAGTCCAGGTCAAGTCAAGTCTTGCTCCAGTCCAGTCCTCATACAGTCCAAGTCAAGTCAAGTCTTACTCCAGTCCAGTCTATTCCTGGTCCAATCCAGGTCAAGTCAAGTCTTGCTCCAGTTCATATCCGTTCCTGCTCAATTCAAGTCAGGTCCATTCTAGTCGGGTTCAGTCAAGTTTGTCTCGTTCAACTTCAGTCTTGGTTCAGTCTAGTTCAGCCAAGCCTGTCTTGTTCAGTCCAGCCAAGCCTTCCTTCTCCAGTCCAGTCAAGCCTACCTTGTCCAATTCAGCCAAGACTTCCTTGTCCAGTCCAGTCAAACCTGACTTGTCCCGCCAAGTCAAGCCTGAATTGTCTAGCCTTTGCCCACTGACTCATGAGCAAGTCCTACATAAAGTCCCCAACCTATGATACGTCGCTGAACCACTATCACATCCCCGGGAACCCAGAACTGATATCCTTCCAAGCCAGTCCGTGATACAAACCAAATTTCAACCAAAAAATATTAATGATTTCCTGTTATGTTTCTTATATATTCTACCAGTGGGGGTGGGGTGTTTTGTTTGTCTCCTGGTGGGCTTTCTTATAGGTGCATTGGGATGTGGAGATGGTGGACGATGTTGATTTTAAGGATGCTAATCAGTGCTTTGTGTTCTTGCTGGTTAGTGTGTGGGTGATGAATGAAGAAGAAGGGGTGTTGATAGGGTTCCAGATTCCAAAGGTGCTTCTTCAAGAGTTATTCTGACAGAGAAGTGGGATGAAGGTGCTAGTTGTGCAGTATCCAAGGTAGGTGGTGCTTGTAATAATGGTGTAGTCAATGGCATGGAAGCTGATGAATTTGGATTTTGAACCAACAGCGGTGACCACATTAGTTGGTAAATGTTGGAACTCCCACCACTGCTGCACTAATTCTCACCATTTGAAACACTATGCAATCCTGGACATTCATTGGAATAGTGAGCACATGAGCAGGGCTGGCGCAAAACAGTAAGCAGAGGGATGTGCTGCAGAGGGACACTAAAGCGTAGAGGCACTCTCCCTGCTCTGCTGTGCCAGCTCCAATGATCTGCCTTTTGCAGTGTCGTTAAACAGTTGTTGCATTGTCTGTCAAGCCATAAGACAGGCTGCAGAGCTTATAGCCCAGTGCCAATCCGCCCTGTATCTGAGCTTCTAGGTGTACAGTGTGCCTAACGTAATGAAACTGATCAAGCTGAGCTTTTGAGGGCCATCCAAAGGATGACAGATAATGTGTTTTTATAGAAAAACAACAAAAAAACAATGCAAATTGTGTTTATTAATATATCTCATTATATTTCACAAATTTTATATATATATATATATATATATATATATATATATATATATTTACCTGTAATCACAAGGCAGTGCATGCTCGATGGAACATTTATGTCCAAAATGCACCATGGTAATCGAGACGCCAAATTAGACAGAACAGGGCAAAGCAGTCAGCATTACACACTTAGATGACATCAGTCATCCCGATGCTTAGTGCCAGCAGTGTCCCTGGTTGCCAGGAAACCGCCTCTCAGAATCACGGCAACAATCAAGTCCAGCCATAAAGCTCACTGTCCAAGACTACCAGTGAGATACTTACAGCAAAGCATGCACATGAAAAAATATATACAGATACTTGCATAACATATATTACAGAAAGTTGAACTCCTCATTGAGCCCTAACGAGGCTAAGGTTTTAAAATGGTAAATCAGTTTGGCTTAACAATGGGCACAACATCTGTCTGAACCACAGTACTCCTTAGATTAAAGTGACGTTTAAAATACATAAATGGGGAGGCCACTGAACCAAAGATCCCAATCTGGATTCAGTAGCCAAAAAAGCCATCTATATGATCCCAATGATACATAAAACTTTGGTGAATGCCCCGAGGATTCATTATCTTCTCAAGGGGTTTCCTCTACCAGGAATGTAGAAAATGTAGACATTTTCTTGCAATCTTTGGTTCAAGCTACTTTTAGTTATATTAAAAATAATTAAGGATAAAAGATTTCTCATTTATAAAGAGGTTTGCAAATGGTGCGGTCATATTTGACCCAATCAGTATCTGCCAAATCTGCAAATAAAATGCATTCTGAAAAATAAAATAATGTATTGTCAAAATGAATTGTATGAAAGATAGCAAAAAATCACTAGGTGGGCCCTTGTACTGTTCAGCTGAGGTGATCGAGATCATAACAGCTTCCAATCCTTATGCGTGAATGATGTTTGTATAGAGACTTGATATATCTAATGTAACTAATAAAACTTGTCCATCCAGATGTTCCATAGTCTTCAAATGTTTTTTAAAAAATTGTGTTATCTTTAATATAACTACAAGTAGTTTGTACCAATTATTGCAAGTAAAAGTCCAAATATTGCAAAAGTGACTGGCAAAGGGAACCCTTTGAATCCCCAGGGGATTCACCAAAGTTTTATGTATCTTTGGTAGCAAATAAATGGTGGTTATGATGGGGTGGTCTTACCGCTCATTGTAGTAGCTTGCATCCTAGTGAAACAGCTTGCAAACTTAAGTGAGTTTGAAACAGAATCAGGTGAGTTAGAATACAGAAACAGGTGCACAAATATTGATACTACTACCATTAATATTACCATTATTACTTTTATTTTATTATATCCTTTTTACTTTAACTTTTATCTCATCTATTTTTATCTTATACAAAGCTTATTCAATGTTGTAACTGCATATTTACATCCTGACATTTCAACTTTTCATTATTATATTTAGCATTATTACTGCATTATTCCAATCCTTTTTGGATATTAATTTACCTAACAATCATTTTGTATTTATACTCTGACTGACTTCCTATATATTAATTATTAATTACCTTACTCCCATTTTGCTTATTACTTTTAATATTCTCATACCTTTATTTCTTAGTGTCATTTCACTTGTACCTCATTTTTTCCATTTACTCTCTCAGTCTACTTTAGATTCTACTTCTGCAACTTACTTGCCTATTACTGTATTAATTAATTAATTTATTTATTTATTTATTTTTGCTTCACTACTTTTACTTTGCTTAGGTTTTCCCACTCCTCTTCCTTCTCTTTATTCCACTCTGGTAGGAGACTACGGACCCGATTCACACTTAAGAATCTTCTTAAAATAAGAACTTAAAGTTACTCCTGGGGAAAACCATGTGGTTTTCGGGGGGAGTCAAGTTAATTGTATTCTTTGCATGCAGGAATACATCTTTGAATTGCTTACTGAAAACAGATACTGACCAGCTTTACTATTACACTGTTATTTAGACTTGGGCTGGGAAATATCACCTCTCAACACTAGTACTGTTTGCAACAGATGAAATATGACTCCCCTGCAATCAACATGGTTTAGCCCAGGAGTGACTTTAAGTTCTTATTTTAAGAAGATTCTTAAGTGTGAATCAGGTCCTACATCTCACACCCATCCCATTCCTCTCCCTTTTATCTGCTCTAGTCTCCACTGCAGGAAGCATCAAGACTTCCTCATATCTGGAGCCATTCCCCTATCTCATCATTAACCTAATTGACCACTACTTTTCTTCTTTTTGCCTCACTTCCTGGATCTACACTGACTCTACCTTTTGTCTGTCTCAGTCTCTTTGCCCTCGCCTTAGGTCTGAGCTATTTTACTCTATCCATATCACTCAACCTCCTTAATGTGCCTACAGGGCCGGTGCTAGGGTGTTCGGCACCCCCCTGCGACCTTCTGTTTAACAGTTTGACACCAGTAACCATTCTAGATTATAGTAAGCGTCATCATACAACACAATTGTAACCATAATAAAACAACGCAAATCATAGTCACCACTATACAATAGTGTCCTAGGGCCTGATCCAGACCTGCGCCAATGCGCTGTGCTTACTAAAGCACAGCGTATCGGCGTCCACTCTCCCCAACACTCCCCCTGTGCGGGGCTACCCTAACTTCAGCCGGCGTAAGCAATGGGTAATACGCTCGCACACGAGCGTACTACCGCTAAG
>WWET01007863.1:5446-34507 GCA_011038615.1 Limnodynastes dumerilii | reverse complement strand
TCCCCGCAGCCTGACCCTAACCCACCATCTCCTGCAGCCTGACCCTAATTCTCCCTTCCCTGCAGCCTGATCCTAACCCACCATCTCCCGCAGCCTGACCTTATTCCTCCCTCCCCTGCAGCCTGACCCTAACCCTCCCTCCCCTGCAGCCTGACTCTAACCCTCCCTTCCCCGCACCCTGGAGAGGTTACTCACCTTTCCCCGCGGTCCTGCGGCGGGATTGCGGCAGCAGTGTTTCCGAATCAAAATGGGTGAAGTATGTCGGCATATTCACCCATTCTTAAAAAAAATTATAGAATTATAAAGTGGGCGGTATTGGAAATAGGGACATCCGAAAAGGAACTTTCGGGTGTCCCTATTATGGAAATAAGAATTTCTAAGCAAGGACTGCAACCGCTTATAAATGTACTTCTCATCCAGTTTAAGATACCTGCCATTAAATGTAAAGGACATATCCACCAGCTCAAAGCCGACACAAAATGCAACTTTTATGGCGCTTAAATGTCCCTGTTGTGTCTTATCCTACCATAAAGAAAGTCTTTATCCCCTCAACATCCCTCACTCTTATTTCAGTAAACTGCTCCATAATATGACACGTCACCTTTGCCCTGCTTGTCACACCAGCATGCCTACTCTGGAAGGTTTGCAACCATAGTAAAAAAAAAAAAAGATCTCTGCAGCTAATGGTTCATAAATGTTTTTTTAATAGTAGTGTAAATCTATATTTGGCACCCGTCTGCTGTCATTAGAGAACAAAGACCTACTTGTTAATCATATTTATGGTCATTATCATTTATGGAACCAGACATGACACAGCTGCACGTGCCATTGAAAGTAGCTGTCAGTGTTCCAAATAAAATGATGTCACTTTATTCAGAGACAAAGGAGAAAAGAAATGAATATTTTGAGATGGGAGACGTGTTTAAGGGACATAAATACATCGGGCTGGATCCAGACTTAAGTAAGTGCTTGAAATGAGTTACTTCTGGGCTAAACCATGGTGATTGCAGAGTCATATTTCATCTGTTGCAAACAGTATTAGAGTTGAGAGCTGATGTTTCCTATCCCAGGTCTAAATAACAGTGTGATAATAAAGTTGGTCAGTATCCGTGTCCAGTAAGCAATTCAAAGATATATCACTGCATACAATTAACTTGACTCCCCCTGCAATCAACATGGTTTAGCCCAGGAGTAACTCATTTCAAGCACTTTTATAAGTCTGGATCCAGCCCATAGACACAAGAGAGTGGAGAGTTATTTGTGCCACCACCAAATGTGAGACAAGCAAACTTCTAATGTTCAAATATCATCTAAAACATGACAAGCAATGGGGGAATCTGAATGTTTTCTGATTAAATCATCTCTCTCAACTGAAGTTCACTTAAATATTCATGATGGCGAACTAAACTGTGTAAATAGATGTGAGAATGTGTTCTAGGACACATTAAAATAGCAGGGAAACAGGTATAAATAGCATGTCATTGCTCGGCACCAGATAAAGAACATTATGCAGTGAAAGTGAGATTATCATGGAGTGATAGAATAAAAGAATGGTATGGTTCATTTACCGCTTCAGCCGAAGTACCATGAAATAGAGAGGGTTTGTTTCCTTTTTATTATAATCACATTTTGAATCCCAAAAATGGGGCAAATAAGCCTCCCAAACTCTGCCCCTTTCACGCCAAATTTTACCCCTTTCTAGACCATACTTCGCCCCTCTCTTCATAAACTCCACCCCTTCTGTGCCTGAGCCCCATAATACACAGAAGCTGCACAGAGTTGTGATAGGACATCATGACTGGGCAACACAGTATTTTGGCAAGGTGCAAATTCATTTATTGGCTTTTCTCCCAATATGTCACAGACCCGTGTAATTGTCCCCTGGTGGATGGAGAGTTACCTTTACTTAAATTGTAAGACTCCAGTAAAACAGCTGACTTATGCAAACTGTTTGCGTTAATCAGCCATTTGAAGTCAGCACGAATACCCAGAACACTGGTGTAGGTATGGAACGCTGGATGTATGGAAGTTGATTCCTGAAGTTCTGTTTTTGGGGCGGACTAGACCTCTGTGCGTTCTTTATATGCACGGTGAGCTGGCCTTCATATTTAAATTGGACAGTAAGAGCTGGGGTCAGCCCTTACATACGATTATCTTGATCACCTGTTTAACATTACGTGCGGACAAGATAAGATTGGGTCCAAATTCCATACGAGAGAGGGGGGGGTGACATGGGAGTGCGCTATTCTCTCATGTGCAGACAGAGGCGTAACTAGAACTTTGTGGACTCCATAGCAGAACTTTGAAGGGGCCCCCTAACTCAGGTTTTTAAAGTTGTAGAGCTGCAGAGACAGACTTAACAGTACTACATAAGCCAGTACCAGCTTCTGGACAAATGGTAAATACAGGTGCAGTGGGGTGATTGCCGGGATGCCAGGCCCCTTAAGCCGTTGGGCCCTATAGCAATTGCACCCCCTATAGTTACGACCTTGCGTGCAGACTTTCAGGCCTCCATGCGCACAGAACACATGCGCAGGTCTAGATCAGGGACCGTATTCAGAGATGCGGTTTTTCAAACGTCTGCAACTATACGCACGCACGTAGCAAGCCAACACCCACCAACACCCACGACACTCCCCTCTCACAGCCATGCAATCGTACACTTACGCCTCCATAGAGCACCTTTAACTTTACGTGTGTACTTACGTGCGTATATGTATACCGTACGTGCGATTCTATGTAACCGCGCCCTCAAAGACTCATTTACATGCCCCCCCCCACACCATTTCACGTAACTTTTCAGGTATGTATTTCAACCCCGCCCCTCCGTACATATGTCCCCAAGTGCGATTCACATGCCCATGTCTATAGCACTTACAAGCGTATATTCAGCGTAACTTACATAAATAAAGTGACTACACATGCGCAATACGCACACAACTCCACGTGAAAACGGATCTGTGAATACGGCCCCAGGTCCTAAATTATAAGACTGAACAATATTTTCTCCAGCTCAGGTCCAAATGGTTTTGCTTCAGTTGTGCACTCGCTGTATATTGTGTATATATTGTATATATTGTGTATATTGTGTAAATCTGCCTCTCCTGCCCTCTCTCTCATTCCAGTCATCTACAGAGAATCTTCATATGCACAAAGAAGACAATTACATTAACATGTTTTTGCCATTTTTTGCTTGTGTACCAGTTTTATAAAGGGTCGGTGACATTTATTTTCCACAACATCACCATTTATTTGACAAACACCATGATAATAAGGGATTTAAAGAGTCTAAATTCATCATAATGCACATTTAAGACTGGAGCTTTGATCTAATACTTTGACATAACTATTGCTTAAATTATTCATTATATTGTCCATTTTTCCATTAAGATAATTCTCCCAAGTGACATCATACAGTACACTGAAGTGCAGCTTAGGCAATATGTCTGCCCTTTCCTTTCATATCCAAATGCATTTGGAAGCAGATGTCCCCAGTATGTAGGCGGAGCAGATGCTGTCAGACAGATCTTTTCTTTTATGAAAACGTGTATTTGTAAATGAAATGTGTTGCAGTGAAGCATATGGCATGCATAGGACAGAGACACACGTGTAGCTACCTCAATGGCATAGGCGTATCTATAATGGGTGCAGGATGGACCTCTTAGAATAGGGGGCCCTGTGGCATGCATCCTGCACCCAGGGTTGGCAGGGGAAGGGGGGCCATTCAGCATCTATTTCTTCACTCTGAGATCTTCCAGAGGGAAAAAAATAGATGGCAAATGAGTCTCCCTTCCCCTGAGGTGGGACTGTCCCTATTCGCAGGTCAAAAAGGGGGCAGGGCTTACAGCGCAGTTAGGCCCTGTCCCTTTTGAGGTCCGCCAATAGGGACAGTCTTGTCTCAGGTAAGGGGGGGGCATGTACAAACCCTGCACAAGGGCCCCTCACTTCTTAAAACGTCTCTGCTCAATGAGGTTTTAGCTCGAGCCAATTTTGGCCACAATGATAATTGCTAGATCCATGACCAGGCTGCAGTGAGGACACAGCTTTTGTCAAATGTGTTTTGAGTAAGAAAAGATGACAAAATGATGACCAGTATCTAGCACTTTTATGGTCTGATTTGCTCATCACTACACCAGATGTTGGTGGGAACACTCCACTTAGCAGACCCATAAAATGACATATATGGGATGCGGTAGCCGGTCCAAGTGACCCTATTTCGAAAATGATACAGCCACCAGTTGAATGGCAGCTGTATTAGTGGCGGAAGAACTGGAGGCAATAAAAGCACCGAGCTAAGGGGGGGGGATCACTTCCATTGTCCTCCTCTGCCCTCCACTTACATTTTGAAGAAATTAGAATTTTTACTTCACTTTTCCCAGGAATACACTGCGCAATGTCATGATGAGCACTATGGATGAACTTACGTAGCACTGAGCTGTATTATTTTCCAAACATATTTATTTCCCACATTTTGACAGTGGGAATGTTTCTCTAAAGTACCCATTCCCAATAGTGAACGGAGACGGGCTGTGGCGGCGTGCGGGGACAGAAGATTAGGGATAGGCTCTGGAAGATAAAGGCTTAGGGTTAGATTCCGGAAGATGGAGGGTTAGGATTAGGCTGAGGAATATAGAGGGTTAAAGCTAGGGTTAGGCTGTGGAAGATGAATGGTTAAAGTTAGTGATAGGCTACGAAAGATGGAGGTTTAGGTTTAGGCTTCGGAAGATGGTGGTTTAGGGTTAGGATGTGGGAGATAGAGGGCTAAGATGAGGATTAGGTTGTGGGACATGCAGGGTTAAGGTTAGGGTAATAGAAGGGGAGGGTTAGTAAGAGGGTTGAGGTTAGGGGAAAATCTTACCTTTCGTAGATGCAGGATCTATATCTATTCATTCTATATTTGAATACAGGTATTAGATGATGAGAGATTAGTCATTGATGACGAATGTGATGCCAAATAGCCTGGAAAATTGGTAGTTAATTGCCACTATTGTGAGCTTTATAAGGCAGTTTGTGAAGGCAATACCCCATAAAGATTATGGATGGTAATTTAAATGTTTTTCAGGTATTTTTGTTGTTAAATGAGTTGAAAGCATGTGTGATATTATAGGCCTGTATTCATAGTACCGGGTGTATAACATATACGTCCGGTGTTTAGCGATTTTTACTACTGCGCATGCGTAGTCATTTTTTAATGTAATCTACGCAGACCGCATTTACACAATCTACGTAAGAAAAAGATATGTAGATTACATTAAAAAATGACTACGCATGCGCAGTAGTAAAAATCGCTAAACACCGGACGTATATGTTATACACCCGGTACTCTGTATACGGGCCATAGTGCTTTGGTACACTGTTACATCCATGAGTTGTTTACATCTTGCATAGGATATAACTGATTTACATTTTCACACTATAAAGTTTTATGTCATGCTCAGGAATTATAATTATCTTTATATCTCTAATAAACCCCAAGATCTGCACATGTTCAGAAGTGAAATATAATTTTAAGAGGCAACAGTTTTAAAAGACAAGATTGAAGCTGGAATTGTCTGGGAAGTTAGAAGTACTTAACAATAATCTTGTAATAAAACAGGTACCAGAACTCACATCTTGTTAATCTTTTATTAAATACATTATTTCAGCCCTTATTGCAGCTCCTCTATAATTTTTTAGCCCTTATTGCAGTCCCCTCATAAGTTTCAGTCCTTGTTACAGTCCCCCTATAATTTTTCAGCCCTTGATGCAGCCTCTCATAACCTTTCAGCTCTAATTGCAGCCGTTCTTTTATGTCCAAAAATGATTTAATCCTCTTACCTTTACTCACTGAGTCAATGAATATCTTCTCCTTGGTCTTCTCTTACACCTCTGCGCGCACTTTCTGCCTTCTGAGTGACACTGACGTGACCTTGGGGTCATGTCAGCATCATTCATCATTCACCCCCCACACCCCCCACTGTGACGCCGCTACACTCGAAAAAGGTGCCGGAACGCCGCTCCAGTGCATTCTGTTACAAAAAAAGCACTATTTGTAAGTATGAGCACAAGACAATAATTTAGGATTTGTCAAAGAATTAGTAGAGTTACAGTATAGGGATGGAGGTGGACAATGGGGCAGATCCATAACTACGCATTTCCACGATTTTACTTGTGGCGGAGATGTAAATTCGCAGATTTGAACGCACTGCGCATGCGCACCATAGAAAATACGCACATCCACATAGCGTAATTTAGGACGTATGGGTGATTCACGTATGTCTCACGTAAATACTTACGTGTGGGCGTGCCAAATTTACGTTCGTCAACAATACGTGCGTTTTACGTGAAGTAGGCAGGGGGTGGTATTTAAAGTGTACAGTATGGGCGTGCTAAGCTGCGTACATTCGCGTAGTCAGTACGTCCGTTAGCGGACGTATGCTGTTACGTTTGGAAAAGTTAAGGTAGGGTTTGGGTAGCGTATCTTGACAAAATATGTCCGTGCAAGGGGTGTGCCGAGGGGAGTGTAGCGAACTTACGTGTACGAAAATACGCTCCGCGAATAAACGTATGCACACACGTAGTTCTGGATCTACCCCAATGTATGTAATGTAACACAGGGGTAGTGAAAAGAACATCAAACTCTTCAACTGTAATACTAAAGTTAAACCTTTTAACTTGAGTTTAAATTAGTGAAACTTATTGGTTCATGTGTATTATGTATGTATTATTTTGTCCTGATGTATTTACTATTTGCTGTGCTGTGGACACTTTGAAAAAAGCAATATAATAAACCATTTAAGTGTATTTTCTGGTTTGTTGTAATTGCCTCTGTAATCCATATGATAAAGGGTGTCCTGTAGACTGTATCACTGTTCTTTCTTATGGAGACAAAGATGTAACATTAGCAGCAAACTCCAACTCATCAGCTTGTTCTATATCAGGTGCTACAAATACTCCTAACAGATATATGTGGCAGACATAATGCATCCTCCTACCCACACGTTATTCCTGCCTGGGTAAGAACCAGACAGGTATTAGCACATCCATTTCTTATGACACTTTCAGTTCACGCAGCCTTAAAATAGTTTTGAGCTCAGAAAACAAGAAATGTTTGATCTTAGCTGGATAGCCACAGATGTTGAATGGATGGTGCATGCTATTGTTTGCTTTGTAATTAAATTTTAGAAGTACATCTATAGCCCTATACATTTATACCCCAGGCTGCATACTGTAGTTGCTATCCCTCCCAGAATACACAGAAGACTCCCAAAATGTAGGCAGTGCTCTTGGAATCCTGGGAGAGTGGGCAAATCTCCCACATTTAGCCTGCAGCAGGCTTGATGATGCAAATTACTATTAAGCCTCAATGTTTAGTACTGTAATTAACCGGTTGCAGTCCCCGGTTAGAAAGTTTCATTTCCAAAATAGGGACATCCAAAAGTTCCTTTTTGGATGTCCCTATTTCGAATACCCTCCAGTTTACCTCCATACTCACCCATTCTGATTCAGAAACACGGCCGCCGCCACTATCCTGCTGCAACCGCAGGACTGCAGGGAAAGGTGAGTAACCTCTCCAGGGTGCGGGGAAGGGAGGGTTAGGGTCAGGCAGCAGGGGAGGGAGGGTTAGGGACAGGCAGCAGGAGATGGTGGGTTAGGGTCAAACTGCAGGGAAGGGAAGGTTAGGGTTATGGTAATGCTACCTTTCGGAGCACTGAAAATACGGTGCTCTGTGGATCGATTGCTTTGCCTCCGCTGACCCACACCCGTAATTAACATTGATGATGTCATTTTATGCAGATAGTGGCCCAGTGAGGTATGTGGGGCAAACTGGAGCTGTTTCTTCCCTCCAAGAGAGTATGCCCAGCCGTCTATGGGGGGCAGTATCAATAAAAGTTATTATTATATGTTTAGCAGTGGATGCCAAGGGCTCTGCACTATAGGAGAATACCCATTGTGATGGTTAGGATAAATAAAACATTTTATCATACTGTGCTACTTTCTAACATAGAAGTTGATTGGACTGACAGGGTCAGTGTTTTAAGAAGCTTAGCATAAAGAGAGAATATGTAAATCTATATATGTGGTAAAATGACCTATTATTAGTAAGAAATATAGACGGTCAGAAGAGGACGAGTTGCTGACCTTATTTTGGAGCAGGCAGAGTCTGTAACCCTGCAACACCCTTTAGTGGAAGTATGAACAGGGGGAGTGTGCAATTATACGCACGGCCGGAGCAAGGAAACACCCACCAACACCCCCGACACTCCCCTCTCCCGGACATGCTGTCAGTGACTTACAAGTCTCTAGACCCCTCTGTTCATTACATGTGTACTTTCGTATCCGTGTGATTCTTTCTAACCGCGCCTCCATCCGTTCATTTAAATGCCCCCTCCCACTTTTATGTAAATTTTCCTGTGCGTGAAATTCCCTTGTGTATGGGCCTGATCCAGACCTACGCCGATGCACTGTGCTTACTAAAGCACAGCTTATCGGCGTTCACTTACCCTGGCACTCCCCCTGTGCGGGCGTATGGCCCCTTCCTTACGCCGGCTGAAGGCTACCCTAACTTCAGGCAGCATAAGCGAGGGTTAATACGCTGGGACAGGAGCATATTAACTAAAACCCCTCCCTCCCTCATTACACTCCTTCCCCCCGCCTACCTATACCAACGCCGTTACTACACCATTACTACGCTGATACTACGGACGCCCAATCATAGATCGGGCGTTGCCGTAGTTACACCGGCCAACATCTGACAGGCACATGCGCAGATCGGCATTTCAGCCGATCTTATGCTTAGCGTATTACCGCCGGGCATCGTAGGTCTGGATCAGGCGCTTGAACCTTATACCACTCCTTTTTCAACCCCAGCTTCACCTACATTCCAAACCTACATATCCAAGCTCATTTTGATCTCCTTAATCTTAACTCTCATCTCTACATCTTCATACCAAAACATTCTACCCCCGCCCACCTACACTAACCTGGGGGACATCCCCTCCAGCGTCTCTACAGTGCACGGACGCCCGATCCAAGATCGGGCGTTGCCGTAGCGACGCCGGGCACCATCGCCCCGGCGCATGCGCAGATCAGCTCAAAAGCCGATCTTACGCTTACACCCGCCGTCCTAGCGCTAGGACGGTGGGCGTTATTCTGGATCAGGCCCTATGTCCCCAAGTACGTCCGTTAGCCACTTACGTGCGTATAGTCTATGTAAAGTACGTAAAAAAAGTTACTGCGCACGCAACTCCCCTTGAAAACGGATCACTGAATACGGCCCACAATGCTTATTAACAAGAATAATAACATTGACATACAACATGCAACATGCAAAACAGTTTCTTATCAAATAAAAAGGGGGAAACACGGAAAGACTTTGCAAAATCTTCCCTGCCTGGGATTAGCAGAATATTTGGAATTAGCAGAATACTTGGGATTAGCAGAATACTTGGAATTAGCAGAATACTTGGAATTAGCAGAATACTTGGGAATAGGGAACACTTCCTTTCTTCAAAAAGATCCCATGAAGTGAGCTCTAGTGATGGATATTGCCAGTATTGCTGTGCTGCCTCTCTCTCCAACCCAGTGCCGCTCTTCAGCCTGGCGCCAAAAAAACAACCCCAACCAAAAAGCGCGGGAATTAGTGATATACCAAAGTCAGACGGGATGTTTTTATCTTGCACAGAAGGGACCGGATTCACAGATACGATTTTGATTCTTTTTCCGTGCGTATATTTAGGATCGGAGTAACTGCGCATGCGTACTAACTTTTTTTACACAAGTAACGTAGGATTTAGGCATGAAGTTCAATAGGCGCAGATTTCTAAATCGTACTTAGTGACATACGTACGGAGGGTTGTCGTGAAAGTGGGTGGGGGGAGTTATTTAAATGGCCTTTTGAGGGCGCGGTTAGTAATGTACGCACGTACCTAAGCAACTTAGGCACGTAAACACACACGCAGAGTTAAGGGCCCTATGGAGTCGTAAGTCACCAAAAATCCGTCCGTGCGAGGGGAGCGTCATAGGTGTTGGATTCATCACCAGCTAATTGTTTCATCTGCATGATGTGAATTGTCTTTATTGTTACAGGGACTGTACATCGTTGTCACCTGCTGCAGAGGAGAGAAAGCGAGTCTTGTTCTGCTGCAAAGGTAAATGTGTGATTACTGTGTGTTTCGCCCTTACCCTCTTTGGGGTAGATCCAGAACTAAGTACGCTAGCCGCTGACGTAAAAACGCTTTGCTGTATGTACTGCGCATGTGCGCAGCAGATGTTGTGCCACGTAACTCTGAACGTACGTACCAGCCTCGTATCAACAGTGTAACTATGTATGAAAGGGTGCGCCAACCATACGATACCTGTAATTACGCTTCGGAGGCGGGTGAGGCATTTAAATCGTGCAGTATGGGCGTGCTTAGGCAGGTACGGACGTGAGGCCTTTACGTACGTCAGTACTTACACTGTGAAAAGTTAAGGTAGGGTTTGGCAAGCGTAAAACGGCCAAAGTATGTACGAGCGAGGGGAGTGGCTAGAAAATACGCTACGCGATGAAATGTAATGGGAACGTAGGTCTGGATCTGGGCCTTTGTGGCTACGTGCGCTGCTCATGAGGATGTGGTTAATGAAATGTATCATATTTTATATCTTCTTCTTTATAATAATGACATCAGTAAAATTACAGGGAAAATTACCAGTTAAAGTCCTGAAAACCAGAGAACAAACTCATAGCTGTTAATTCACACTGAATACCCGGGAGACTCCCTGAACAGTGGGTGATCTCCCTGACTCCCTGAAGTGTGTTGCAATCTCCCTGATGCTGATTCAGTTGCTGAAGTTATTGTGATATGATGGCAGAAATTGTGTCCTATTTCCCTGCATTGAGGTCTGTGGAGACGGCCAATTTCATGGAGGCCAAGATGTAAGTAACTGGAAGTTATCTAAGACAACAGGACTTCAATAATGGAGACAGAAATAATAAATACACTTTGGTCTCTTGTTAATCAGGTATAGTGCCACCTACTTTGGGCTTTTCTGCAAAGATGAAAGACCGGATCAACACCCCCACATGTTTTCTGTACGCGCAGGGTTGTTTAATTCCGCACGAGAGGGGAGTGAACTCCCCCCGTCACTCCTCTTTCTCGTCTCGTCTTTATGGCAGATACACTGCCTCATTGCAGCTCAGCGGTCCGTCCAACTGCCGATTCACACGTAAGTATTTAACCCAGCCCATACTGTATAATTGTCATTGGAAGTGAAGAACCGCCCCGTCACACGAAATACCTAAGTTAGCGGATCTCTTATTCACAATCTTAACACTGAAAATATTCCTCTCACAGGCAATTTAACAATCAGTAAATACTGATGCTGCCATTTTGATTGAGAAATAGTTTAACTGGCAGTGCTAGACACACCTATTGGATTATTTAGGAGACACACCCCTTCGATGGTTAAAGACACACCCATTTAGAACCACGCTATCTTGAATTATTACCTACCTAAACAATTAGACTTATTGTTTTTGAAATCTTTTATTTTGACAATTCCCCCCCCCCCAATTATTATTCTTTTAGAAAGGTAGTTTTAATACATTCGGAATTGCGTCACACTTTTAATTTCAAAAGTCGAATCTTCGTTTACCTACATATGTTTGTCCTGTTTAGATAAGGCAGAATTTCGACATCCTTTATCATTATTGTTCTTTATTTATATACATTCCTAATTTTGATAATGCAATCTTTAGATAACCACACCCCTACTTGACACACCCCTTTGATAGTAAAGGACACACCATTTGGCGCAGCGTCTTAATAGTACTATTACAATCTCCATGATAATCATTTACAAAATTTGGCATCTATGAATAATCTCCTTAAACTTTACATACAGTGAGAGAGATTATGCTCTCTAAATCAGCACGTCAGTGATTTATATATAACTTGATGTTTTTTGTTATAAACACTAATGATCTTTGATGTTAGAGGCTAAAATAAAATAATCCAAATGAACAGCTTCATTTTATAATAGCCTCTGTCTAATTTTCTCAGTAATGTCAGCCTGGGCCGCATGAGTTGATTTCAGTGGCAAAATGATTATTTCTTTATTCATCAATAAGGAAAAACTATGCGATTATGTGATGCATCTCATAAGATTATTTAATCACTGGAAGATTCTCGCTGTGTTCTTCATTTCCTGTCCAGAATTGCCTATATGTCCTTGGAAATGATTTTGTTCTGATTCTTCCTGTGACAGAATTAATCAGGTTAAACTAGTGCAATATTATTAAACTGAATTATTGAACCATTGACGGAAATCAGAACACTACACCGTTATTAAACATTGTGCTGCAGGGCACACTGGAAAGAAACTGTTACCAAACAAGTGATCACGGTTAAGCACCTTAAAAATATGTTTAAATTGCAGCAAAGCCCATGCAGTTATTATGAGAGCAATTCACAGAGTGTGATAAGAGAGGCGAGCTGAGCTAATATAGGTCAGAGGTATTTTTTTTACTCTGTTCCTTGGCTGCTCTAGCTCCTGGTCTCCTGGGGATATCTAAGCCAGGCAGGTTACTACTGTGTTTCCTCCTCACGTGTGAAGCGCAGCATAAGCAGGCACTGTATGCAGCCTTAGATTATTATTAAATGTGCAGAATATTCAGGTATGATTGAAAAATATAGGTGTTTATCTTTCCTATGCAGCTTCATATATTGCTCCATGGTAGAAAACCCAGAAATAATCTGCACATTGCAAAATGGATTGCAGTAAACACCGGACGTATATGTTATACATCCGGTACTCCGAATACGGGCATATATTCTTTCATTTACTAACTCAGGACCAGTTGCTATAGTTTTGCTACCAGTGCATCTTTCATGGCATACATAAAATAATGGGCTCTGCCACAGTCTAGATTGTCTTAGATAACGCTCGTAAAGCTGCATCAGATAGAGCTAAATGACACCCTATGCTGTGTCCCAGGAAATATCCTCATCCATCTGACATCCAGTGTATTAGATGGCAGAACAGCAGAGAGCAGCAATCAGCCCGGCCAGCTTAGTTATTAAACATCATTGTAACATTGGTTATAAAATAGGATTCGGATGAGAATATCTCTTTTGCTCAGCAGTGAAAGAAATGGGGTGTCCGTAACACTTGTAACAATGTGCAGTTGTCTTAAAGCTAACACAAAGTTTTTGTAAAACAAAAGAATAAATAAATAAATAAATAAATAAATAAAACAAAACTCTTTTCCTTAGGACCAAAGGAGAAACATGAGCTGGTTCATCTTCCTTATTGCTGTGTAAATTATTCATGTGCTCTGCGGATCTAATGTTAATTGGGGTTAGGTGCATTTTAAGAGGCAAAAAGAATAGGTCTCCATTTGTGTCATGTTGTATCTACTATCTATCTATCTATCTATCTATCTATCTATCTATCTATCTATCTATCTATCTGTCTATCCCAATCTAGTTATCTCTATTTTCTTTACTAGATTCATGCAAATACAAAGCCTTATTAGTGAAAATACTTTCTGTCTGTTTCCCTAATAATGATAATAGGATACAATTTTTTTCATTAACGATAAAATAAATAAGTGAGTGAAGGTATCCTCTGAACATCGGTTATCCTGTCTTCTTTCATGTTTTCTAAATGCAGCTTTCCATGGCAACAGCTGACTTGCAGCCTGTAATCTAATATATAAATAGACAATCAATCAGTGACTAATGGTAGGAAGATGTACAACATTCCCCAGCAATTTCTTGTTTTGTCCCTAGAGAGGAAGTAGCCTGAAAATAAATGTAACTGGTGTCTTTTTCAGTAAGAGCAGCCTCACCCGAATACTTTCCTCACATTCCTATAACTGGAAATCTGGGAAGAGAAACAAAACACAGTTACATAGTTTTCGTCTTACGTTCGTTGTTTTAAGAATTGAGCTACTATGCATGCGTAGTAGCTTATTTACGCTATCTGCGTACCATTTCTGTACGTAGATTGCGTAAGTGCTTGTGCAATCTATGTACAGAAATGGTATGTAGATAAGCTACTACACATGCGCAGTAGCTCAATTCTTAAAACAACGTACATAAGACGAAAACTACATAACTGTGAATCCAGACCAAAACTCTTATTTAAATAAAATCCCCCAATTTCTGTGGAAATAAAAGGAAAAGAGAAAGAAAGAAAGATAGTTTACACTCACACTGGACCAGAACGGATCCGGACTTGCAGGGAACATAAAACAACAGCATGTGCGTGTGTGCATGTACCCAGGCCAAATTCCTGGTACACATCTGGATCCTCCGTACTGCCTGTCTTTATGTGACCAGAGCGGGACAGGGCAGGATGTGTAGAGTGTGTACAGGTATTTATAATATACAGTCAGGGCGTGTTAAAGCCCTTCCGTCTTATCCAGACTTCCACGGCTTCCTTATGTATGTGCTTTTACCTGCCTAATCAAGATTTGACACGTCCCACAGCTTGTGACAGGGGTGTAGAGTGACCTCACATGTGGGAGGAGTTTAGTATTTCAGTGTACACTGTAGGTGAGGCTTTGTAGGGCCGACCAATCCAGACTTGCGTTTCGGAAAATATGTGTAAGTGATTTCATAAATCATTGCAAAATCAATTCCTCTAATCTATACTCCTTATACTGCACCATGTCATAAGAGATGCAATGTCAGGAATCCCAGCTGGTGCATTTTTTGTCTCCCTCCTGGGAGATCTCAGAAGGGAGATAGAGGACTGGATTCACAACTACGTGTGTTGGTAAGTTACATGCCGATTTCTAAGTGCTGCGCTAATGCGCACGTGTAGTGAATATATTACGCTATCTACGTAGCGTTTCATTACGTAGATTGCGTACATGCAGCCTTTTAAGACCACGTGTATGCAATCTACGTAACGAAACGCTACGTAGATAGCATAAAGTATTTACTACGCGGAGCACTAAGAAATCAGCACGAAACTTACCAATACACGTAGCTGTGAATCTAGTCCAGAGACAGTAGTATGAAGGCAAACACATCATAAACCCCACCCATCCTTAGGATAGCTCTAAAGTGCGCCATTGGGAAAGAAGTGGGGCTGAACCTAAGGAGCCTCAAGTGCAGGAGATTTACCGGATCCCCCGCTTTTCTGAGAAAGAAGACCAAGTGTTCCAGACATTCCGGGACAGTCGACAAGTATGTTCTAAACAAAGCATACCAAAAGAGGAATCGCACTGCAAAACATACAAGGAGCAACCGCTAATATCTAAATACAAACCCTTTTATAGGAGGGAGGAGCTACCATATATCAGATCAAAAGCTCAAAGAAAGGCAAAATAGAACTGATTTATTGGTGCACACTCTAAATGATAATTAAAGTAGCTCCTGAAATAGCATTCACTGAGTTCACCAACTACATCAACATCAAAAGATTCTCTTTTTTTAATGTAATTAACAATAAAAGTTTATATTTTAATTCTTAATACAATTTTGGCAACTAAATCTGGATGTTGATGTAGATGTTGAACTCTGTAGGCCTAATTCAATTTAGCGCGTATTTTTTTAAATACGCTCGTATAAAATACACACCCTTCGCATGAAAAAATAAGCACAATGGGCCAGATCCAGAACAACGCTTGTGAGCGAATTTACGCGTGGCAGAGACGTAAAACCGCCTTTTGGTAAGTATTGCGCATGCACACCATAGAAAATACGCACAGTAACGTAGTGTAATTGTGAACGTATGGGCCATTCACATATGTGTCACGTAAATACTTATGTGTGGGCGTGTCAATTTTACGTAAGTCCAAAATACGTCTGAAATACGCTAAGTAGGCGGGGGTTTGTATTTAAAGTTTACAGTATGGGCATGCTTAGCTGCGTAAATACGTGTTGCCCATACGTACGTGTGCGGATCACTGCGGTTACGTTGCCAAAAGTTAAGGTACAAAATACATTCAAGGGGTGTGCCAAGGGGAGTGTATAGAAGGTACGCATGCGTATATACGCTACGTGAGTAAACGTACAGCAAACGTAGTTCTGGATCTACCCCAATGTGGCATTGTGTAACCATCAAAATCCTACCACTAACATTTTCTCTATTCACTCTGCTGTATACTTCAATTTATTTGAGTCGCAGGCTGCATAGATTTATGTGGAGCGTCGCATTTCTGTTGCCACTGTGCTGGGAGGTGATCAGGAGCATAAAGGAGCTGTACACTTTAATTTACACTGAATTTCACCCTCACATGTCATAATACGCACCTTGATGAGGTGCGCAAAAAATGATGCCCATAATGTAAAAATAACGTGCAAATTTTAACGTGTGTAAAGCAATTGAATAGCAAAAATTTGCGCTTGCAATGCATTTCAATAGGGACAAAAAATACGCGCGATAGACAAAAAAAATATGCGGAAAAGGTGGAATTGAATCGAGACTAAAACATACGTTGTAGTTACAGACGCCAGATGCAGGGCACACAGATTCATGGATTACGCCGGCGCACGCGCAGATCGGCGGCCGTAGCTCTGGATCAGGCCTATTGTCACTAGTACTCCAGAAACCATATAGCACAAAGCTATTTGTATCACTACAGAACCTAGAAATGTTAAGCCTGTGAACTGTAGCAAGTATGGCTTATTTCTACAATTTGTTTTCTGTTATAGCCAAGCATAAAAGTATATTATAGAAGAACAGGAATAGGGGTAATATGATAGTAATATTAAAATATATCAGAGACATCCATATATCTTCAGACGGCAGTGGCTTTTAAGAATAAGAGACACACTTTAAACCTGGTGGAATAGCGGCTGAAAGAAAAACATGAAGTATATTTTTGTACAGAAAGGGTGATAGGTCCATGAAATAATCCACGGAATAATGTATAGTCTAACAATAGAGAAAATCTTACTATTTCTTAGATATAGATCTAAGCTATAAAAGGGAAACTAGACAGACTTGTATTTTATTTTCAAACTATCACAGTCCTGGTGATGGGGATAAAGGAACTATAGAATCATGCTGTATGTAATGTATAGTGATTGTACTTATTTCATCATTTGTAAAAGTAGTTAGTTCAAAAACCTGTATGTATATATTTCATTCATTAAAAGAAATGCAGTTTGCTTTTGCTAATCACTAGTTTAAAAACCTCAATATAATGACGAAATAATAAAAATGAAATATCTTTCTTCATTATTATCTTTATAATTAAGAGCTGAGATTATCAAAAAGCTGAGCACACACTGGAGAGTTGTCTAACGACTATTGTGCAGATCACATGATATTCATCGTATAGCTCTGACATCTTACCAGTGTGTATTATCCCATGCTCTTGCAGAATAGTCTGAAACTGTATGGCAATGGGTGATCTGATTTTTGGGAGCTCTTAATTTTTACAATCAGTAATGTCTGGAGAAAACATCACTGTTTACTAACACAATCTTCACTGCAATGATTCCTATTCATATACCTGCATAGGGCCACCTTGTGGATGATTTTATCATTGCAGCAAAAGATTTATTTGAACATTTTGAACATAAAAGTTCCACAGTAAATTAGAGAGCAGTGTATGAGGGCATCATTAGGCAGGTGGGTGAGCTGCTCCTAAATGTAGGGAAGTGTGATCGCTGCAGTACAAGCCATATAGGTAGAGGCTTCAGCTTAAATTATTTTAATTAATTCCAAAGTAAAGTAGCGATATTCCATTACTATTCTAGCATTAAAAAAGTATTAAAAAATTAATGAAAAATTAATGAAAAGTATTTTTTTAATTATTGTTTGCACAGATTTTTGTAAAAAAAAAAAAAAAAAAAAAAGGGTGCAGGAACTCACCCCTTATTAGACCTTATTGCAGCCCCCTCATAAGTTTCAGTCTTTTTTATAGCCTCTTTATAATTTTTTATAATTAAGCCCCTTTTATTTAAAGCTTCCCTTGTCTGCCCCTTTTAATGTCCAACCTCCTTTGTCTGCCCCATTTAATGTCCAGCCTCCATGTGTGCCCATTTTAATGTCCAGCCTCCATGTGTGCCCCTTTTAATATCCAGTCTCTATGTTTGCCCCTTTTAATGTCCAGCCTCCCTGTTTGCCCCTTATAATGTCCAACCGCCATGTGTGCCCCTTGTAATGTACAGCCTCCATGGGGCATCATTGGGCAGGGGGGTGAGCTGCTCCTAAATGTAGGGAAGTGTGATCCCTGCTGTACAAGCCATATAGGTAGAGGTTTCAGCTTAATTTATTTTAATTAATTCCAAAGTAAAGTTGCGATATTCCATTACTATTCTGGCATTAAAAAAGTATTAAAAAATTAAATAAAAATTAATGAAAAGTATTTTTTTAATGTTTGCACAGATTTTAGTAAAAAAAAAAAAAAAAGGTAGGATATGTACATCAATTAGTTTTTTAAAATGATCATTATCACATTGAAAATGACCTGTACTTATTACTTACACCATCTCTTGAGAGGATAGAAGCTCAGCCACCTTTCACTATTGCTGCGCCTATTTAAATGAGAAAAACAGCCCTTTTCTCATTAAATATCGTGGAACTCCCATTCCACTAGTGCAGAGCAGACAGATGCAGACACAGATGAATGGGCACAACCATCTATTTCTGCTCGCTCCTGTTCTATATGCGCTTCAGTCTGAAAAACAGTCAAGCGCAGCTCTGAGACAGCCCCCAGGACTTTAATTAATGCTGCTATTTGAAAAGATGTCAGATCGTGAGTTAAAACTGTTAGTGTGTCCCCAGCATAATAAGTGATCTTTTATTAGAATGATTTTATATAATGATATTTGTGTATATATACAATTCAACTTGCTTTTATACTTGTTTGCCCAGAATCTAATGGAACCACGGGCTGGATTCACAACACCAGACGTATGGCATATACGTCCGGTGTTTCCGGATATTTGAAACTGCGCATGTACATTATCTTTTTCACGTAATCTACGTAACTTTTCGTTACGTAGATTGCATATATGAGGTCTGAAAGACGTATATGCAATACGTCCGGTGTTGTGAATCCGGACCCACGTCCCTTCCCAGGTTCCTTCTCTCTGCCAGCACTGAATGTTTTGTCTGAGTCCTTAAAATTCATACAATACAACAGGGTTGTCTACTTTTCAATGCTTCCCTTTAGAAGGGAAGCGATAGATGCCTTGCCAGGGACGGAGACTGATGATGTCATTTATGCAAACAGTGTCCTGAAGCATATTGCGTTATCAAGTCCTGGCCAGTCCATAGTAACACTAGGAAAAGTAGTGTTGCTAGGCAGGGATCTTGGCTTACATAAAACCACTCCCTCAAGCCTAGTGCAAGAGATTTGCAAACTCTCCTGGTGTGCTGGGAGAACTGCCCGGGTTTCGGGAGTATCCTGAATATTCCGGGAGAATTGGCAACTGTGCAATACAATGAAATATATATTCTTAGTTTTTTATTATTAAATGCAGGGTTGCCAGAGGGAAGTTATCTATGCATTCAGGGGGTGTGGCTTAATTATTTATGCAAATTGTGCCATTAAGCCCCTCCCCCTGACTAATACTTACCCGTTTTTAGCTGTAATAGGGATCGGGATGGGGCTTGATGGCGCAAATTGCGTCATCAAATCCCTCCCTGTCCCTAGCAACACTGGTATACTAGTGTTGCTAGGCAGGGGGACAGAACTTGCGGGAGATTTGCTGGCTCTCCTGGAATACCGGGAGAACTTCCCGAATTTTGGGAGTCTCCCGGACATTCCGGGAAAGTCGGCAACCCTGATTAAATGTCTCTCTAAATCCTTGATTGTCTTAGTATTTTTCTGCCATATTTGTCACTCTCTGTGGGGCTCCACTGTTTGGGACAAGACTTTATTAGTCTCTAGTATAGAGGAAGGCTCCACAGATGACTGTATATCCATACATGACTGGTGCCAAAATGCCATTCCTATTTAACATCCAAGGTCATTTCTCTCCAGAACAAACTATTTTTGTTTACAACATTTAGTAAAAAATAAGATGCTGAAGAAAGAATTGTAACTAAACAAAAAAATATGAGATTTTTAATAAAGTTTTTGCCAAGGGGGACAATCTGTCACCCTATCCCCAGTCTCCTTCCAGGAGCTTTCCAGCTGGGGACAAAACTCATCCCAATTCATCCTCAAAGATGCCCTTAAAAAAGGGAAATCTCAACATACAGCCTCTGAACTGGGAGAGTGCCCTTACTATCACTACAGCCACTATAACTATGAGGTGCCCCCTATAGGTGGGGGCACTACAGTTACGTAGTTGTAATATTACGTACATTGTTTTAAGAATTGAGCTACTATGCATGCATAGTACTTATTTACGCTATAACAAACAAAAGGGGATTTCACAGAGAAACAATAATAGATTTAAATGTTTATATCAAACCACATATATGTGTGTAAAATTATTACTACTGGGTTTATTCTAAGTAATAAATTTAATTGTATAAAATTTACTGGTACCAGCTACAAATCAAAACATAAAAACAATATTGCAGCGATAACAATATTGCACAATGCCCCTATCAACTAATAAACAACTGACAGTCCTGTAGAGCAGTGTTCCCCAACCTCGTTCCTCAGGGACCACTAACAGTGCATGTTTTCCAGGTCTCACTGCTGGAGCACAGGTGTGTTCATTACTAACTGTCACATTTTAAAAGCTCCACAGGTGCTGCTCATTATATCACTTGCGATTCTTTAAGGAAACCTAGAAAATATGGACTGTTAGGGGTCCCTGAGGACTGAGGTTGGGGAACACTGCTGTAGGGAGTATTATGGAGATTTAAAAAAAAAACTTTCCTTAAATCATCAGGTTAAAGAGATAACTCTATGTCCAGCAAGAAGATTGATCTCCAAGAAATGTCTCTTAATCAGAACTGCAGTGGTACATATCTCCAAGTGGAAGTAAAAGAGAAGTGTATATAATCAAACTTATAGATATTGCTCAATATTAGGGAGGTTTCACCTCTCCTAGATATTTATCAATGATAGAAAGATCTCACCACTCCTGTGCATTCGAATAAGACTCGACTGGCAGATTTATCTTTCCCGGTTGATCCTGTGGTTGTATTAGAAGATGAAACCGCAGTTAGTTGACCATTCGGGTAAATACACGTGGCATAAAGGTAGGCAGATACTTAAAATCTTCACTGCTACCTTGTAGATCAGTGTTTCTCAAACTTTGTCCTCAGGGACCCCTAACAGTGCATGTTTTCCAGGTGTCACTGCTGGAGCACAGGTGTGTTCTTTACTAACTGTCACATTTTAAAAGCTCCACAGGTGCTGCTCATTATATCACTTGTGATTCTTTAAGGAAACCTAGAAAATATGGACTGTTAGGGGTCCCTGAGGACTGAGGTTGAGAAACACTGTTGTAGATGATATCACATTCAGTCGCTGTAATAACCTCTTAGGACGCCAAGCGCACACAGCATGTGTCCGGTGAACCTCCCAGACTCCGCTCACTCACAGTGTAGTGCGTATAATTGATTTACCAATCCGGAAGGAGATATTCCTATAATAAGGTGCTATAGCATGCAGACGAGATGAATAATAGACGATGCGTTATGCAATGAATAAAAACGTTTGATCTTTCTGGTTTAACCGCAATTTACTGACGCGTTTCATCAACTACTGTGGATTACTATTTCTGTACGTAGATATGAAATGGTACGTAGATAGTGTAAATAAGCATGTGTAGTAGCTCAATTCTTAAAACAACGTACGTAATATGAAAACTACGGAACTGTGAATCCGGACCAGAATGGCAAGTTAGTTACCGGTTAATGGCACTGTGCTGGGACACTATTTCATTTGTTTCATGCACCTGCACAAAAAGGGAAATATCAACATACAGCCTCTAAAACTTGGTTTTAGCAACCACCATTTTGTGTAAGGCTGCTATTCTGCCCTACAAGCTACGCCTTAATTCTCATTGGTCCTGCTTCCTGTCCCACTGGTATCATCTAAACTCTCTATTAAACCTCTCATCCACACTGCAGTCTGGCCCCTCATACAATGTCTATACAATATTTTTACAAGTTTATACAGCCTCGTCTTCTTTAAAGAATGTTTCTTTTAGTAGTTATAGTTTGTTTGGTTAAAGATATTTTGAGCATAAAACAAAAAAAAAAAGGGAAAATCTTCCTTTTGGTTTATGGGAATAACATGATGTGTCAGTCTTCATACAGATACAGAGGGGATACATAAAATGAATTGTTTATTTCTCATGCTGGTAAACATTTCTACTATCCTGATGCTGTAGCCGTAGGGAAACAGCTGTCCAATGCAAATATCCTTCCATTTCCTTTTGTGCATATGGGAATATAATAAACTATGACTATCCAAATTGTTTATAAGGTTAAACTTCAATAAATAGGCTGCTTCTGATACAGTCCCTTACATTTGGAATATATTGTTTCTATTTCTGTAACAGACTGTAATATGTTTAATACACACACCAGCAACCTAATTGTAAATAATATATATGTTTTTATTTAAAAAAAGGAAATTTAAAATGTGATTTAGACTTTTTAATTTGACATTTTTTCACATACCAGCAGAGGGCACTGTTTACATTTGTATCCTTCAAATGCTTCTAACTGCTTGAATTGTTTCTAGTATTACACTGTTACTATCAAGAAGTAATCTACTTACTCTATAGTTTCAGTGGCACTAATTTATATTATATAGAATATTTACATAACTGTTTATTTCAAACATTTTAACACTAAAAAGGAGATATTATTGTCGAGATCCCAGGGCAATCAGCTGAAGAAAGCACAAATATGGTAATATTTTAGGTCAGTTTGGATAAGAGCATGGCTTGGTATTATAATGTACAGTATGAGCGTGCTGATGGACTGCGTATCGATCCAACCTTACAAACCACCTTTACTTTATGTTTGCTTAAGTCAGAAACCATAAGGTAATATATGAACAACATTTAAAAGCCCTAAAGCAGGGCAAAATAAGCCCTGATCATGTAACATGCAAGCTGTGCCCAGTTCCACCTACAATTGGAGATATGTGAACAAAACTACCCACTTTCCAAAAAAACACATCTCTTCAGGACAGTGTTGCCAAACTCGGGACAAGGAAGAGGTATGGTAAACAGGTATGGGAAGTCCATGTTAAGCAGAGCGTTTGCTCAGATTTCAGAATGTGCCAGACCTGTGATTAGGGAACTAAATTGGCCCTGGAAAAATTTCCGCAAGAGGCCACATGAGGGTGGGATCAAAAACTGTTGGAAATTAAAACTACAATTGTAAATTATATTGTTAAATTGTATTGGGAAAAATGCCATTGAATTGAGACAATTGCTTTTTATTGTATAGTTTTCTGCCAATCCTGATTATTTAAAAAAGCTGTGAAGTAAAAGTAAACTTTAATTATCAAACAGTTGTCCTTGCCTTGGGTTATTTCTCACTCTGTCAAAACGTTCCGCAATTTCCATCTCTTAGAGTACACACTGTTGTTGGTATCATCTATCCATCTATATCTATAGATATATATCTCAGCAGTGTGATTGCTCACACTTCTGATACAGTCCCTTACATTTGGAATATATTGTTTCTATTTCTGTAACAGACTGTAATATGTTTCCTAACACTTCATATTTGTGAATCTAAAAATTACCGTAATTTACAAGCCTCCCAAAATGGTGCTGAAGCTACACTTTGTCATTAACAGGTCACGAATCTATGGGGAGCATGTGGCTTTCTCTATTTCCTGTGTTACATGTTAGTACTGCAATAACATTGTCAGTAATGATGTCACACTATCACCATGGATACACCTGATCACTAAGGATGGGTAAAAGGAAGTTCTACCACTAGCTGATCAATATTCATTAGTATATTTCAATCTCTGGGATTCGCCTTCATTTAGCAAGAAGTACCTTAATACACACAGCAGCAACCCAATTGTAAATGATATATATGTTTTTATAAAAAAAAAAAGGAAATTTAAAATGTGATTTAGACTTTTTAATTTGACATTTTTTCACATACCAGCAGAGGGCACTGTTTACATTTGTATCCTTCAAATGCTTCTAACTGCTTGAATTGTTTCTAGTATTACACTGTTACTATCAAGAAGTAATCTACTTACTCTATAGTTTCAGTGGCACTAATTTATATTATATAGAATATTTACATAACTGTTTATTTCAAACATTTTAACACTAAAAAGGAGATATTATTGTCGAGATCCCAGGGCAATCAGCTGAATTGATAATATTTTAGGTCAGTTTGGATGAGAGCATGGCTTGGTATTATAATGTACAGTATGAGCGTGCTGATGGACTGCGTATCGATCCAACCTTACAAACCACCTTTACTTTATGTTTGCTTAAGTCAGAAACCATAAGGTAATATATGAACAACATTTAAAAGCCCTAAAGCAGGGCAAAATAAGCCCTGATCCGGTAACATGCAAGCCGTGCCCAGTTCCACCTACAATTGGAGATATGTGAACAAAACTCTACCCACTTTCCAAAAAAACACATCTCTTCAGGACAGCATTGCCAAACTCGGGACAAGGAAGAGATATGGTAAACAGGTATGGGAAGTCCATGTTAAGCAGAGCGTTTGCTCAGATTTCAGAATGTGCCAGACCTGTGATTAGGGAACTAAATTGGCCCTGGAAAAATTTCCGCAAGAGGCCACATGAGGGTGGCATCAAAAACTGTCGAATTAAAAAAAATATGTAAACTGGATTAGTACAGAATAAAGTAATAATAAAAGCAGTGCTGAGGGCCTGGAGACATTATGGATAATGGGGGGCTAGACAAACATGATTGGGAATACTGGGGGAATGGAGAGACATGATGGGGATACTGGGGGGCTGGAGCCGTAAGTATTAATGTGTGAATTTATGCTAGCGGCTAGTTAGCTAGGCTAAAGGACGTTTTTCTGGATCTACTCCATGATGGGAGATTGAGGGGGGCTGGAGACATATGACTGAAAATACTGGGGTGAATGGAGACACATGATGGGGATACTGGGAGGATTGAGACACATAATGGGGATACTGGGGACTGGAGACATGATGGGGGATACTGGCAGGATGGAGAGATATTATGGGAAACTGGGGAGACACATGACTGGGATACTGGAAGCAGGGGAGAAGTGAATTGGAAATACTAGGAGGCTGGAGAGACATGAATGATATGTATTCTGTATTGTGTGGCGGTTTTTAAGATGAAGTGGGAATTGTATAGCAGAGTTAGAACACAGTTTGTATCATATAGTGTTGATTATAATTTACTTTCTTTTATTTTGGTTACAAGATTGTGTTTTATGACACTTACCACAATTTAAGATGATCACCGGTGTTAAATTGTTAAACAAGGGTGCACATTTATAGTTTGCAGGAGGGCGCCGAAAACCCTAGCACAGGCCTTGCGTACAGTGCAGAGGGAGATGCTGCCACAAGCCCTTCCTCTGCTCTAGGCCCTGTAGCAGCTGCACCCCTTGTAGTTAGGCCCCTGTGTGATAGGGTCAGTCCTTTTTTTTTGTATAATAATCTGGTAAATCTTGCCAACTTCTTATTTCTCCCCTGTGACATGATTTATTCAAATCACCACCTGAAGTCCCGCTTCCTGCCTGTCAAAATGACACTGCATTGGACTACAAAGGATGGGGTGGGGCTTGATATAAGTGCATCATCAAGCCCCGCCCATCCTTATTAGGGACTTGAGGCAGTGATTTGCATAAAACCACTGCCACAACCTCAGATCCGTGATGTTTTCTCTTAGAATTCCAGGAGAGTCGGCAACTATTATTAAGCAACAGAAATACAAGTATCAGCCATACTGTTTTTTTAAAACCTAAACAAAACACACAAAAGTTAAATCACAGGAGTCATTGTAGTCATTGGGGGTTTTCTTCAGCATGTCCACTATTTGCACAAAACCACAAAAGTTGCCATAATGATTACAAGTTATTAACTTTTACATAGGGATATTTGTTACAGGTAAAAGGTGCTTTACTAAAAGGAATGCAAGCAATTAATTTTGTGCAATCACTGGCACTGAAGTGGCACTAAATGGAAAGCATTGCGGCTCCTTCTTTTTGTAAGTAATTACAGGTATTTAGACTAGGCCCTGAGGTAGTGTAACCTGACCCAGCACTGATTTTACTCATTTACCCGATTATAAAGTTCAGCTCATGATATAAGCACAGAAATTGCAACCAAGAAATCCATTAATGCATTGATCGCATCCGGCTGATTACGTGAGTCTGCCCTCCAGCCACTGCGGCTTATGTTGTTTAGTCTGAGTGTTAACAGGTAGATTCAGCTAAAGGTTAATAGGGGCTGGTTGATCCCAGCTCTCTGCAGAAGCAATGCAAGTGTATTAAGCTGGGTACACACTAGCGGCCTTATTCATAGTTGTGTATCTGTGCAAAATTTAGACTGATGCGTAGCGGAATTGCGCACTTTGCATGCGTATTGTCGGTCATAAAGCAGACGCATGCAATGCCATTTTTCATCTCTGCCAGCTTACGAATACACGTTAATTTGTATGCAAAAAGGGGCGTGTTTGAATAATGTTAATGTCGTTTCGGGGCGTTTACTAGCTGATTCGTGAGCATCCATATTGACAGCTTGCACGCGCTTACTACTATTCTTTGCACCAGCCCTGGCCATAGTGCAAGCGTATTTATAACAGTTTTTTTATTGAAAAATGCCTCAAGGCAGACACGTGACTCGTTTACAAAAAAGCTATACAGCTGCTACAACACTATGGGCCTGATCCAGACCTACACGCCAGCCAGCAGCGTAAGATCGGCTTAAAAGCCGATCTGCGCATGCTCTGGGCAGATGTTGTCCAGCGTTGCTACGGAAACCATAGCTTCAGCGTCGCAACGCTGGAGGGGGCGTCCCCCAGCGTTACTACGCTGAGGTTACTGCAGGGAGGCGGGGGAAGGGAGGGTAATGAGGCTGGGAGGGCGCCGTTATCGTACTAACACCGCCGTCCCAGCGTATTTACACTCCCTTACACCGGCTGAAGTTAGGGTAGCCTTCAGCCGGCGTAAGGGAGTGTAAATAGGATGGGGCAGGGGGAGTGTCAGTGATGTAACACTCAGTGCTACATCGTAGGTCTGGATCAGACCCAATGTGTCCTTACGAATCGCACGCACACATTCCTCTCAATTGATAAATTAGACGGAAGCATGGTTGGGCTTCCTCAATGCATTGTCGAAAGCAGGATGCGTGCGATTCATACATGCATTTTTGTGCAAAATGCGCAACCTTGAATTGGTGGTATTAAAAGTTTTTATGCGCATACGTCTCGCGCCCACACGCAACTGAATCCGGTACATCATTTTTACCAAATTATCTTGTAGATCACACAATAAACAATTGTTTGAAACATTATCTTATTATGACGATTATTATCTCGTCATTTCAAAGTACGTAACATTGTTTTAATTAATTTATTAAAACATTCTAATTTTACTGATCCACAAAATCACAATATAGTTCCAAATGTGAAGTGTGGTTGTAGCCCCGACTGCCTATTCCATGGTTCTGCATCCACTTCCTAGCCTTTGTGGTTGTGCATATTCCATTTTTTGGAGCAGAGGATTATGGGAGAAAATCCCAAATCTTGGGCCAGATCCAGATTTAAGCACATCTTCCATATGCACAGAGTACTGAAAGTCAGCACGCAAGAGGATAGTGCACTCCCATGACGCTCCCCTCTCAAGTACGGAATTTAAAGGACTTCCATGTCCATTAACTTCTCTGCATGTATTGCTGTGCATAACCTTCCCATACTGTACCGTTTAAATGCCCCCCCACCCATACAGCATATAATCTAATGTATGGAAGTATATGGAAACCAGTTCCATACATTCAGAGTACCAATGCGTAACATCCGGTGTGCGGAAGCGCAATGCGCTTACAAAGGCCAACTTATAAACTCCCAACGGCTGACTATGACATTCCTGTCATGCATACAAGAAATAATCACACGGACAACAATATGGCTTTAAAGGGAGCATAGATTTATTAATTGATACCTTTGCGGACTATGAATTTTAGACTGAAAAGATTAAACTGATAGCCGATGGGAGTCAGCTAAGGGTAAATCGTAACGGAGGACAGGAACCCCCTTCCCTCAGCGCTCCGGAGGTAATGGTCAACGCAAGAGCACAACCCCTGTCATATTCCACACCCCGGAAAAAAACAGGGAAGGCCACCGGGAACCAGCCAGCCGGTGTAGCTTCCTGCTTTGTCTCGAAGGGGTGTATCTTCCCTGTACCATCCCTTGGCCTTAGCCTAGCGCCTTTAAGATTTTTCTGACTACTCCACCACTACCGCCACAGCAAGGTACCCTCCAGTACCTAGCCCACCACCGTAAGTCCCCTGCTAACACACTCAACAACTGTTTAATTAATACACAACCCATTAAAGATGTGCCACTACATACTCCGTAAACCTGCCTACTCAATGTTCCAACCCGGAGATTGATGCACAATTCTGCTAAACATGTAAACCTGCACGATAAACATAAGAGTGACCTACAACTACAGCCCCCTGGCCTTGTAAACACCCCTCTGTAAAAGACATAGCAAAATGTCAATTACTAACAGTATTAATACTTACTTAGTCTAAGAATTTCTATTACATAACTAAAGTAACACGATCCCCAAGAAGGAAAGGAGGAGAGAAAAGGGGGAAGGGGGGAGGTAGACAACTGAATCAGAGCGATTCCAACGAGTACGAACAACTCCAAAACCCCAAGGATGGCCGAGCCAATAGTGTGGTAACCGTGTGGTTTTATTATATTACAGGTTTTATTCTAGTGTGGTAACCGGGTGGTTTTCTTATATTACAGGTTTTATTATAGTGTGGTAACCGGGTGGTTTTATTATATTACAGGTTTTATTATAGTGTGGTAACCGGGTGGTATGGGTTATAGGTTTTATTATAGTGTGGTACCTGGGTGGTATGGGTTATAGGTTTTATTATAGTGTGGTAACCGGGTGGTATGGGTTATAGGTTTTATTATAGTGTGGTACCTGGGTGGTATGGGTTATAGGTTTTATTATAGTGTGGTAACCGGGTGGTATGGGTTA
>WWET01007862.1:15548-45456 GCA_011038615.1 Limnodynastes dumerilii | reverse complement strand
AGATATAGTCAAAAGCATGAGGGCACATGAAATCTTCATTTTCTCCTAAACTGAAACAGATAGAAAGTTTTACTTATAGGTGTAGATAATGCCAGAACAGCTCCTTCAAATGCAGTTTCGTTTTTGCTTCTTTCTTATTTGACAGAGGAGATAGAGCCGAAAACATTAGGGCACATGAAATCTTAATTTTTCACTGAACTGTAGCAGATAGAGAGTTTTACTTATAGGTGTACATACTGCCAGATCAAGTCTTTCAAATGCAGTTTCATTTCCGCTTCTATCTCATGCTCCTGTGGAGATCAAAAAACATGAGGGCACATGAAACCTTGATTTTCCACTAAATTCAAGCAGATAGAAAGTTGTACTTTTAGGTGTAGATACTACCAGAACAGCTCTTTCAAATGTAGTTGTGTTTATGCTTTTATCTAATTTCACCGAGGAGATAGAGTCAATAACATAAGAGCACATGAAACCTTGATTTTCCACTGAACTGAAGCATATAGAAAGTTTTGCTTGTAGGTGTAGATAATGCCAGAGCAGCTTTTTTTAAACTCAGTTTTGTTTTTGCTTCTATTTCATTTTTCCGAGAAGATAGAGTCAAAAACATAAAGGCAGACGTGACCTTGCTTTTCAACTGATCTGAAGCAAATAAAAAGGGTTACCTTTAGGTGTAGACACTGTCAGAACAGCTCTTTCAAATGTAGTTGTGTTTACGCTTCTATCTCATTCGACTGAGGAGATAGAGTCAATAAGGTGAGGGCACATGAAACCTTAATGTTTCACTGAACTGAAGCAAATAGAACGTTGTACTTTAAGGTGTAGATATTACCAAAACAGCTCTTTTAAACACAGTTTTGATTTTTGCTTCTATCTCATTTTACTGAGGAGATAAAGTTAAATACATGAGGGCACATGAAACCTTGATGTTCCTCAAAATTTTCGACAATATTTTCCACTAAATCTGCTTCTGGCAGACTGGGAGGAGAGGCTATGTTGAACAAATCAGGTGGAGCTTGCATTCCAGTCCTTGGAGTGGGAGCCCGAATGACAATTACTCTGTGCACCGGGGACAAAAGGCTCACCTTGAACGCCATCATTAAACTTATGCAAGATGTCCATGGGGATACTTCTTTGCTGCAGGTGCTGAAGTAGAGGTTCTTTGCAAGAGTGCAGCGGGATGATTAAACCATCCCCACTTCACAAATTACTTACAAGAGCTTATGCTGGAAATGTAGAAGAGGGAACGGAATGCGCTGGAAAGTCCTGACTGTGGCCCTGATTCAGAGATTGAAAATAAGAATTTAAAGTTACACCTGGGCTAAACCATGTTGATTTCAGGGGAGTCAAATTTAATTTGTTGCAACAATATTATAGTTAAAAGGTTATGTTTCCCAGTTCAAGTCTAATTAGCAGTTTAAAAGTGAAGCTGATCAGGTATCTGTGTGCAATAAGTAAAAGCAAAGCATTCTCCCTGCATACATAGAATAAAATTAACTTGACTCCCCCTGAAATCAACATGGTTTTGCCCAGGTGTAACTTTAAGTTCTTATTTTCAGCCTCTGAATCAGGCCCTGTATGCCCAGGGATCAGCTGATCTTGGGCTTGTTGAGTGTGCGATAAGTCTTGAGGGATCGTTCAGCAGCAGACCTGACACTGACCTTTCATCAGGTCCTGACCGACGCAATTGCGTGGGACGAAAACGACAACTTTGAGCTATAATGTAATTAGGGTACAAACATTGGGTGCATGGCATATAGAATCTCTGGAAACAGTTCAATCTCAGTTTAACTGTAACTTCCTTCTCCTTATTATTCCACAGCCTTCTTTAAATACTAATGCTTTCCAAAAGATTTTAAATAGAAGGCAGATAATTTCCTTATATAACTCGAATGTGAAATAGTACTCTAATAGATTTCCTCTTTAGTGCTCCTGAAACTGGTCAAGCAGATCCGTCCCTGCAGAATTCTCCAGACCGCTTCTCCTCACATCTCCAGTCGTTCAGGCGGTGTTCGGTGTTTCCTCGATTCCAGGCTGTGTGAGATGTCCCGGCCAGGCATATCAAAGACTCACGACCCCTCTGCTTAACATCTTTATCACTGGGGTAGGAGCGTTCTTTTTGGGACTTTTTGCATCTTGTGGACTTTTACCAGTGTGTATTTGTTAACCTTTGCCCTGTTTTTTTAAATCAGTAAAACCTTTTTAAATTCAGGCTTAGTGTTTTCCATCCTACAGTAATTCATTTGTGCAATTTTATTTACCTTATTTCTTCTCTCTATTTTTATTTACATATATGAATCAATTGTGAGAGCCTTTGTCTGCACCTCCAGCTACATCAAAAGGTACTTTCTCCAACCATCCCCAATATGCCGCTATGCAATATATCTATTGGTTATTTTAAATATTTTACCATTATATTTTTTGTTATCATCACACATATTCAGTGCTATCACCCACTATAACCCTTGTTTGTCATATTGGGCCTGATCCAGAACAACGCTTCGGAGCAAATTTACGCGTGGCGGAGACGTAAAATCGCATATTTGTAAGTACTGCGCATGCGCACCATAGAAAATACGCTCAATAGCGTAGCGTAATTGTGAACGTATGGGCCATTCACGTATGTGTCACGTAAATACTTACGTGTGGGCGTGCCAATTTTACATGCGTCCAAAATACGTCTGAAATACGTGAAGTAGGCGGGGGGTTGTATTTTAAGTGTACAGTATGGGCGTGCTTAGCTGCGTAATTTCGTCTAGCCCATACGTACGTGTCCCATGACTGCGGTTAGGTTGGAAAAAGTTAAGGTAGGATTTGGAAAGCGTATCTTGACAAAATCCGTACGTTCAAGGGGTGTGGCGAGGGGAGTGTAACGAATTTACACGCACGAAAATACGCTATGCGAATAAACGTACGGCAAACGTTGGATCTCCCACCCCATTTTTTTACTACATACTTTTAATCTGACCAAACATTGCTTTAGCGCTTTTAAAGTGGTATACCCCATTTTTTTACTACATACTTTTAATCTGACCAAACATTGCTTTAGCGCTTTTAAAGTGGTATACCCCATTTTTTTACTACATACTTTTAATCTGACCAAACATTGCTTTAGCGCTTTTAAAGTGGTATACCCCATTTTTTTACTACATACTTTTAATCTGACCAAACATCCAATCCACATTCTTGTTTATTTTTCTCAACTGTTGGATGCAATCTTTCGCCATGGTTATGATGATTGGCCTTATCTTCATCTGGGGTCAGCTCACCACTAGCACTTGGGGTACTGTCATCAGAAATAACAATGATGCATGCAAAGCAAATGCATACAGACTCAATATTTTATTTGTTACATGGAGTTTTTCTTTACATTACCGACACCATCAAAAATAATTATCTTTTGCAGTGCTGGTTATATTGTCACTTTGTGGACCTGCATCAGCGTCAGCATTCTTGTTTTCGGCATCCTTTCCTGAAATGGAAGGTAAATATACATTTTGGTCATGGACAATGTAGAATGTTCTGGACATAAAATATAAGGTGTAAAAAATACATTTTTTAAATGGCATTACTTTTGGCATAATGGCTCCCTTATCCTTTATTACTTTATCTCTGAATCACAGATTCTTTCCTGTAATCACAAGACAAGACATATGTATTACATGATGCACATGATGAGCATGTCTGCCATTTTATGTTAAGTTATGCTAAACAACAGAGCTTTGGGTCATTTGCTGCATAAAGACAATCTGGAAATAAGCATTACATGGTAAGTAATAATTGGTATTTTTTGTTTTGTAAACTCATTTTTTATATTATGTCTGATTTTATTTAACTTTTCCTTCTCTTTCCTTTTCAGGTCGGACCAGCATTTCTGCACCTGTTGTTGCTCATAGAAATGGCCAAATGAATTATATCAATTACTCTTCTCATAATCTTTCTTTTGTGGGCATTCACTGCTGGGTACATTTTCAGATTGCATTAGTAATCCCATTTATCGAAAAACCAGACAATCGTTCTACCTTTGCACTTTTCATGGACAGGGACCAAAGTTCTTCCACCATTTTAGAAGGACCGCCACTCCTTTGTTCTGCAAACTGTATTTTTCGGGATTTCGGTTCGGTTCCTTCATCACCTGCCCTTTCACCTTTATCTTTGGCATCCATTGATGCAATTTTGTCTGTTGCAGTGTTCATTTGCACACCTCCACTTCCATCAACAATGCCTATGCTCATCTCCGTCTCCGTTTCCATTCTGTCTTCCACTGCGGAGTGATATTACAATCCCCTGATAATTCGATTAGCGGTATCAGCAGATAAAAAGTGCGTCATGGAAGAAAGTTTCTCATACCTTTGTTGGAGAATCTTTTGGTGCCAATATTCTCTTCGTTCCTCTACTATCCTTTGAAATTTCTTTATTGTGGTAAGTACTCTTTGCTATATCTTTTGTGGCCAATGCATATACTAATGTATCCTGTCATGCTAGCAGTGTGTATATTGTTATTTATGTTGATCAATTATTATTTTCCAGCATGTACCCTTTACAATCTGTAAACTTGGGATTTGGGCATTGTATCTCATCAACTGTAATGTAATGTAATGTTAAACTGGCAGCTTTTGTGTATGCTGAATGTATCCTGTAGTTTTAATTTATCCCATTCCAATTCTGTATGCTTCTTCCAATTTTTCCTATTGTAGTTGTAAAAAATGTGCAGCAGGTTATGTGAGCATACATATGTGTTTACCTTGGAACATTAGATTTACAAAGATTTACAGAATGGTTCTCACTGTATTCTGCAATGCAGTGTATATTACATGCTGTTCATATATTTAAAATGGTTTGTTTTCCTTTCTTTTTACAGATATGGCTGACCAGAAAGAATTTCTCAGTGAATTTATTGAGGCCTACCATGGACAGTTATGTTTGTGGCAGAGCAAGAGCGCATTCTACCACAATAGGCACAAAGGGGCTGCTGCTATTAAACTGTTGGTGGATGTGTCCAAGCCTTATGCCAGAGATGAATGTTCTGCAAGGAGGAGGAAAAGGCCACGTCCACCCGCCGTGCACCATGACTCTGCAGCAGAATGTGTTCTGGAGACGATGGAGAAATATTTCTCCCAAAAGCCAACGGACCTCGGGGTGGTGTATGGCAACAAATTAAGGCTACTGGATCCACAATATGTAGAGGAGGCGGACAGACTGATCAGTGAGGTATTGTGCAGGGCAAAAAGGGGTCAAATAAGTTGCGACACCTTCCTGTCCAACCCCACAACTGGTGACTAGTTCACCCACCAACATCCTCATCCTCAAGGTGCACCAGTAGCAAAACCACCCTACCAGCTGTTACGTGCTGGACACTTACTTGACCTGCCCCTAGGGGCTGCTATGGGACTCATTGCACAGCATGGACATTCTCCTACCTGCCCCTAGGGGCTGCTGTTTGGACTTGGCTTCCTTTATTAATTTACAGCACCTGAGCATCTGGGATATAAGGACACTTCTAACTAACTTAGGTGCTGATCATTTTGTCTTGTTAGCCCCTTGTTCATTCCTGCCTTGCTGCTGCCTTGCTCACTTGTGATTCAGCTCCCCTTGTTCTGTTTGTTGGTAACTCCTTGTATTTTTGTATTTATTCATGTTCATTTGTATGTTTGTTTTTGGGTTTTCCTTGTGCTCTAGTTTTCATTGTTATCCGGACTCCTGTTTGTATTTCACTATATTTGTATCATTGTTTCTAGGTTACCCTTGTGCTCCAGCTTTTAGTGTTTTGGATTACTACTACCTTGTGCTCAGTGTGATCTCTAATTTCAGTTTATATTTCTCAGTGTTTATAGCTTGTAGGTTTTGTATTGTTCCTGGTTTTGTTATTATTGCTCCCACATTCCCCTTTTACCTGTTTTCTGTTTGCACTAATACTTTTGGTTTATTCACCCTTGCCATTTGGTTATTAGTGCTTTGTTTCAACTGGGGCTGTCTTCTAGGGATCGTGACCTGCTGGGTATCCTGCCACACAAATCTGTCCTCACCACTAGAGGCTCCAGAGAAGATTCCGCACTCTGGGAGCAGTTTCATAACACCAGCCACCGCCAATAGGTCACAGGCACCTAGGCCGTTGGCAACCTCTACCCCTAGACCCCAACCACAATCCTCAGTGAACTACAATGTACACTGCAGATTACTCCAACCACCCAGATTCCATACATTATGAACAATTATAAGATTAATATTATTTATTGCGTATTAATATTGTTATATTGTTGGTTAATTTATCAGTTTATGTTGTTTTTTTACATTTGGTTATGTGTTTGTATTGCTGTTGTTTTTTAATAAAATTTTGAAACAGAACACATCTATTCTTTGCATTTCGGCTGGGACCCACTGTACCCGCTGTACTCAAAATAATATACATGTAAACAAGATGCATACATGCATGCATATGACATACCTTAAAATATTTCCCTTTTATTCAATTATACAAAGCCTCGCACGTCTCTGGGATCAATCTTCCCAAAGATTGAGCTGAAATTGTGCAGCTAAATTTCAGATCCTCAAATGACATACCAGTAGCCAAAAACACAGGGTTGCTACAAGGCGTTGCAACCCGCATCATTGAGTCCTGTCTTTTAATGCATAGGGTAACGATATCCAGCAAATAAAGAAAGGTCTTGTCATCCATATGGAGAAAGTTTCAGGAATCATCTGGATTATTCTCCCGAATTTTGTGTACAAGTGTCATATGAGAGAATGATTCTCTCCTTTTCAGCCATTCCCTCATTCAATAACGATGCTGCCACATTGTTTGTTTTCTATCCTTCAACAAGGTCACAAGAGTCAGAAACAAGAGTCCATGAGTAAAAGCATGGTCATCCATCTCGGTTATGACTGCAATGTATATGATTATGCGGGCACAGGAAGTTTATTGCGAATACTTCCTGGAAAAAAAAAAGGTTTGGAGACATGGTAAGGACCCACCCTTATGGAAATACAGTATTAGAAATCAAAAGAAAAGTCAAATTTATGTGGATGGTAAAAAACTATTTTATTTTGTACGATAATATGGTTGAAAGATCGGGCTAGCCACACATTTTCAAACGATTATAGTTACAACTAGCACTGTGGATGGTACCAATATAATTTGGAACTGTAGTGTAAACATTGTGTGGATTTTCGGTGCGATCGATCGCTTTTACGCGATTATCCTAGAATCCCTCTAGTGGATGCCCACCTTTACATTCGCCTTTAAACAGATCTTTTCTTGCTCCTCTCTATCCCCTCTCAGTAGTTCTCAACTTTTTCTCTCCTTTGACTGTGTCCACTCCTTTTCATTCAGGTTCTTCGGATACCGGAAGGGAAAGGACAGCAGAATCTGGTGTAACACCATTATAGTGTTACACCAATAGTGATCTTGGATACATTATATATTTTTTGTAGTATTTTTTTTTAGTAATATTTATTTTGGTTTGTGGGAACACACATCATAGAAATAGAACCTTGTAGTTCCATCAGATAGAAGATGGATTGGAGTTCCATATATAGTATATGGATATAATTTATAGACTATCTTTGTCACTTTGTTTGACCCCAAAATTTTGTTATTGCACAGGAGTTAATTCACAGTATTTAAATGTAGAATTTTCCTTTCAGGACCCGGAAAATTCGGGCATGTTGAAGAACATTGGATTTATTTGAAGATATTGGACCTTGGACCGGATCCAGACCCCCGCATGCTTTCCGTGTGCGTGGGGGTCTGAAATTACACGAGACAGAGGGGAGTGCACACCCCGTCACTCCCCTCTGTCGTGCAGGCTTTATGGCCATAAGCCTGCCTTAAATGCGATGGGCAGATCAGCGATCCGTACGACCGCTGATCCGCTACAGTGTGGGAGCCCCCTCCCACACTATACACATTACATGCTTCCCCCTGCCCGCTTTAGTGGGCGGAAGGGAAGCACAGCCCATTTGCACGATTGTTTAAATCATGCACCCTCCAGTTCAGTCAAGTGATTTACGCACCTTGCAAGGGATTTTTATTGCTATTAGTTGCGTATATTTAGGAACCTATTGCGTTCTTAAGTGTGAATCAGGTCCATTTTAACTATTTGGAATTATCACACAATATATGCACAGTAGTTTTTTTCATAGTATTTAGCTATTAACCATACCCTTTAGGACCTAGGGACAAAGGATATCGGGTAAGCTGAAGACAGTATTAGGGAACGTTCAGGTATGATATTTTTCTACATTATTATCAACTCTATGCTGATTTTTATGGGTCAGTTCACCGCGTGGATGAAAGAAATGTTATTGAGGCATTCCAATGGTACATGCCCGGGTAATTTTACAAACTATTTTTTCACTGTGTTTTGATGTAGATCATACCCTTTAGGACCCTAAAGGGTATGATCCTTTAGGATATCGAGAGGGTGAAGAGCACTAGGACCTGTTTAAATAAATGATTATATCCTTTATAGTTGTGGATATCTTCATGATGAAGATATAGAAATGTTGGTCTATTTAATAGTCAGAAGATGGATTGGATTATTCCCTATGTTAGATATATTACATTTGGAGAATTTTTGGAAGATACATGATTGGGCAACTTTGAATTATATGTGGCAATCTTGTATAGGATTTATTATACCCCTTAGGACTCTGAAACTTTTAGGTATATCTAAAAGCATTAGAAACAGAGAGTGCCATAATATAAGGATAAAATCCATCTAAGTTGTTACTTTCAAACCTAAACATTTTTTACTGATTATATGTAAATGAAATTGGAAAAGAATGAAGATAAGAAATTTTTATGTAAATTAAAGTGCAATAAGATCTGTATAATTAAAAGACTAAACATTTAAACACTGACTATTGGAACAAGAAGGGATAAATTGAAAAGAGATAGTTTTGAAACAAATAAGATTTATGATTTGAAGATAAATGATTAAGTTAAATGAAAAAATTAGAAAAGGGATGACGTCACTAGAGGAATATAAGTCCCGCCAACAGAGCACCCAGGAAGCACCTTGAGAAAGAGTACACAGGGTACTTTAAAGGTGTTGGTGGATATAGGGTGAGACCCCGGCACATGTGCACTAAAATTATACCCTCTCTTCCCCATTCCCGATACCTATGTTTTGGGCCCATTATTAGCTAGAGATCAAAAGACTGTTAAACAGCTTGGAGGATAGGTGAGTTTTTTGTGTATTTTGAGTGTTGGGAGATCTCTTCCCTAACCTGGGGGAACCATTAAGACCCCTATATGTCTTAAGGAAGAAAAGAGTCAAGTCTGGTGTTGTAAAGTTTTTAATATATATTTTTTATTGGAGAAGTTTTTTATTGGAATAAATATTTGATCGGAGAACTCTGTGGTGGTTGATTGGGAAGACTCTACGGTGGTTGATTGACACATTGTATACCTAAGAGAAATCTAAAATTCGAGAAGGACACTGTTTAATGCAGACGGCAAGACAGAGAAGTGATGAGTGCACCCATGTGTGTGGTGTTTGAGCTGCATACGGTGTTGCACTATGGGGTACGCCTTTTTTCTTCCAGATAAGATCTCTACGATCCCGGAGGTTCCTAGAAAATAAACTGAGAGATTTATTTGAAAGCTCTATACGGAGAAAGAAAAGAGTGTGAATATATACTCTTTTGAACTCTTTTGAACACTTTTGAACTTACCTGCATATAACGGTGTTACAATAGATTCTGCTGTCCTTTCCCTTCCAGTGTCCGGAGTACCTGAAAGAAAAGGAGTGGACACAGTCAAAGGAGAGAAAAAGTTGAGAACTACTGAGAGGGGATTGAGAGGAGCAAGTAAAGATCTGTTTAAAGGCAAATGCAAGAACTGAAAAATGTGAGTAGATACAAGACGTATTTATGGGAACATACCAGTAGGTGGTGATATCATACTATTTGTTTGCATATCTGTCTCAATTTACATACTGGTTTCTTGGAAGCCTGGAAAGGAAAGAGAGAAAAGCATCCTAAAGCCTGAAAAAAAAACCCATCAGAAAGGCATTTGATTGAACATTCTATGGTGTGAGTAGCAAAGAGTACTGTTTCACATTCAAGTTATATAATGATATTCTCTGCCTTCTACATTTTTTTCGAAAGCATTAGTATTTAAACAAGGACTGGCTGTGGAAAAATAAGGAGAAGGAAGTTACTGTTGAACTGAATATGTGATCAAGAGATTTAATTGTTTCCAGAGATTGTATATGTCATGCGCCCAATGTTTGTACGCTAATTGCATAGTGTCTTTTTAGAATCTAGATAGGTGAGGGTTCTGGGTACAAGTGGGGCAGCGGACTTAGAGAAGCGCAGGTGGAGTGATTTTTGACTAAAATAACTTTGGGAAATACGCTGTGGCTCTCCAGCAGTTGAGACCAACTTTAGCCCTGCCCCAACGGAGGCTCATCCCCTTGAGAGTTGTGTGAGAGATCTCTGGGATGTGCTGAAAACCATGCAGGAGGACATGGCCCATCTCCGGCAGGAAGTGCAACAGCTGAAAGCCAGCCGGAACCATGAAGGGGCCTCTCCTCCAGAGATATGGGATCAGGTGAGACGCGGGGAGAGGAGTCATCCACAGAGGAACTCAGATGGTTCCTGCTGTTGGACATGCCGGAGGCTAGGGCAACCCACGTGAAACTGTCCAAAGGCTCAGACAGAGCAAGGTGGTTCTTTAAACTAGAGTCCTTCGAGGTCACGGGACCACCCTAGTGGGTTGCAGGGAATGCCAATTTGGCTGGCTTGGTGGGGGAGTGTTCCATAGTAGTGGCCAAGTTAGCGGGCCTATATCAACAATGTTTGCTGGACACCAGGTTGCAGGTGTCAAGAAAGCTGCTTTTGAAAGAATTATGCCCTTCTGAGATTGATACAGACCAAGATGTGGGTGAGACTGACTGCGGCCAACAACCTCCCCCTCTCAGTGGCAGGGGTGGTATGGATGGAGGTGGTCTTGTGTGGCCAGGCTCTGGGCAGGAAAGGTATCATCATTGTTGGAGGTGTGGAGCTACAGCACAGGCCTGCCATACTAGGGATGAATGTCTTTAGGGGTTTAAACCAAGCCCTGCTCCAAAAGACGGGTGATGGCTGGAAAGCACTTTGAATCCAGCAACCGGCGCAGCAATCCCAACTCAGGATAATTAGACAACAGTGAGATGAGCCTCAGGAGGAGAGCACCGGACCACTGGGTTATATTCGGATGAACCATTAGCAGGCACGTGAGGTTCCCCCCCCCTCGGCAGGAAGTAGAGTGTCATCTGGAGGTCCTTACGCATCAGAAGCTGAGAGGTCAGAAAGTTTTGATGGAGCCAATCGGGGATGGGGTCTGAAACTTGGAAGATCATCCACACGGGGACTACGCTCACCCAGGTGATGGCAATTCAGGAGGACAGCATCTGGACTGGATAGGAGGTCACGTTGCAGTGTGACCACCGGTCACCGTGGGTCATGTTGGTGCAAGTTGGCAAGGAGGATCCCCCAGCGGCTTGGAGTGGACGGGCCATCCTGAAGGAAATAGACGTGTCCTACCAAGGAAAGACTGGACCACATTGTGTGGGAAAACCGGGGAATGTTTTCCAGGTTTGAGGAGGATTTTGGGTTGACTACAGAATTGGAGCATGAGATCCCTACTGGAATGGCAAGCCCCTTCAGGGAAAGATACCGGCCCATCCCACCTAAGTTATACCAGGAGGTGAAGTCCATGTTGTGCCAAATGTTAGAAAACCATGTCATCAAGGAGAGCAAGAGCCCCTGGGCATCTCCTGTTGTCTTGGTGAGGAGAAAGGATGGGACCATCCATTTCTGCGTGGACTACCTCCGGATAAACGGCTGCACGGAACGGGATGCCTACCCTCTGCCTCACGGTGACGAGTCTCTGGCAGCATTGGGCCGCGCTGTTATGGCAGCAGCATGTAATTGTATCTTTTTGCTGTAGCAAGGAATTCCGGTCCTGGTTTCCCCTGCAGCATTCCTCCTTGCTAGGGATCCTGGCTAATTACCCTGCAGCTGGGTATCCCTAACTGTGTAGTTGGCTGTGTGCAATCAGCAGCCAATGGGGATGTGGCTCTTCCTTTAAATACCTGACACCTGATAGCTTCTAGCTTTAGCTCTAGCATTGCTGTCTGTGCTCTTGTTGGAATTATGTCTTTAGTTCTGATTCTGAGTGCCCTTTGTGTTTCCTGTATTCCTGTTTGCCTTGCGGGGTGTCCTGTCTGCCTAAGGGGGTGTATGAGTGATGTCTAATGTAAGCAGGTGTTTTTGCAATGTGTAATGTAAGTGGTGTATATGTGGTGTGTTATGTAAAGGGGTGGATGTGTAGTATAAGGATGTGTGTGTGTGTTTGTATGTATGTATGTATGTATGTATGTATGTATGTATGTATGTATGTGTGTGTGGTGAGTTATGTAAGGGGTGTATTTTTTATATGTATTTTAATGTGTGAAGTGGGTGTATGTGCGGGGTGAAATGTAAGGGGCTATATGTGTTGTGTGTAGTGTAAGTCAGTGTATATTCGGGTTGTATTGTAATGGGGTGTATGTGCTAGGAGTAATGTAAGGCAGTCTAGATGTGATGTATAATGTAAGGTGGTGTATGTGCAGGGTATAATGTAAGCGGGTGTTTGTGTGGGGTGTAATGTAATTTGGTGTATGTGCGATGTGTAATGTAAGTGAGTGTATGTGTGGTGTGTAATTTAAAAGAGTGTAAGTGTGATGTGTAATGTAAGGGTGTGTGTGTTTGGTGTGTAATATTAGGGTTGCATGTGTGATGTGTTATGTATGTAAGGGGGTGTATGTGTGGTATGTAATGTAAGGGGATGTATGTGTAGTGTGTAATGTAAGGGTGTGTATGTGCTGGGTGTAATGTAAGCAGGTGTATGTGTGTTGTGTAATATAAGGGGTATATGTGTGATGTATAATTTAAGAGGGTGTATGTGTGATGTGCATTATTAGGGGGTGCATGTGTGGGGTCTAATGTAAGGGATTGTATGTGTGGTGTTATGTAAGAGGGTGAATGTGCAGGGAATAATGTATGGGAGTGTATATGTAATGTAAGGGGGGTGTATGTGTGGTATGTAATGTATGGGGGTGTATGTGTGGTGTGTAATGTATGGGGGTGTATGTGTGGTGCTTAATGTAAGGGGGTATATGTGTGGGGTGTAATATAAGGAGGTGTACGTGTGGTGTGTATTTTAAGGGGGTGTATGTGGGATGTGTAATATAAGGGGGTGTATGTGTGGTATGTAATATTACAGGGTGTATGTGTGATGTGTAGTGTAAGGGTTTGTGTGTGTATGGTTGTAATGTTAGGAATGTATGTGTGAAATGTAATGTAAGGAGGTGTGTGTGGGGGGTGTAATGCAATTGGTTATATTTGTGAAGTTTAATGTAAGGGGGTGCATGTGTGAGGTGTAATGTAAAGGAGTGCATGTGTAATTTGTAATGTAAAGGGGAGTATGTGTGATGTGTAATGTATGTTGATGTATGTGCATTGTGTAATGTAAGGGGGTGTATATGCGATGTGTAATGTAAGGTGATGTATATGCGGGGTGTACTATAAGTGGTTTTATGTGTGGTGTGATATGTAATGTAAAGGGTTATATGTGTGATGTGCAACGTAAGGCGGTGTATGTGTGTTGTATACTGTAATGGACTGTAAGTTTGGGGTGTAAGGTAAGGGGGGGGTATGTGCGGGGTGTAATGTAAGAGGTGTATGTAAGGGATGCAATGTAAGGGGGTGTATGTGTAATGTGTAATGTAAAGGGGTGTATGTGTGATGTAAGGGAGTGTATGTGGGATGTGTAATGTAATGGGGTATATGTGTGGTGTGTAATGTAAGGGGGTGTATGTATGATGTAAGGGGTTATATGTGTTGTGTGTAATGTAACGGGGTGTATGTGTGGTGTGGAGTGTAGTGTCAGGGTGTGTGTGGCTGTGTGGTTTGTAATGTTGGGGATGTATGTGTGAAGTGCATTAAATGGGGTGTATATGCGGGGTGTAATGCAAGGGGGTGTATGTGTAAAGTGTAATGTAAGGGGGTGTATTTGTGGGGTGTAATGCAAGGAGTTGTATGTGTGTTGTGCAGTTCAAGGTGGTGTATGTTCGGGCTGTTTTGTAAGGGGGTGTATGTGTGGTGTGTAGTGTTCGGGGTATAAGTGTGATTTGCAATGTAAAGGGGTGTATGTGTAATGTGTCATGTTAGGGTGTGTATGTGTGGTGTGTAATTTAAGGAGGTGTATGTGCGGGGTGTAATGTAAGAGTTGTTTTGTTCAATGTAAATGGGTGTATGTGGGATATGTAATGTAAGGGGGTGTATATGGGATGTGTAATGTAAGCGGAAGTATGTGTGATGTGTAACTGTGGGGGTGGTTTGGGTGTTGTGTGTGGGGGGGGGGGGGGGGTTTGGGGTGTAATGTAAAGGTGTGTATGTGCGGGTTGTAATGTAAGGTGGTGTATGTGCGGGGTGTAATTTTAAGGGGGCGTATGTGTGATGTGTAATGTAAAGGGGTGTTTGTGTGGTTTAAAATGTAAGTAAATAAAAAGGTTAGGGATGAAATGAAAAAAGCATAGCATGCTTTTAAATTGTTTAAATCTGAAGGAACTGAGGAGTCCTTCCATATCTATAAGAAATGTAATAAGAAATGCAAAAATGAAATTAGATTAGGAAAAATAGAGACTGAAAAACAAGTTGCAAAATAAAGTAGGACAAACCCAAAAATACATTTTAAGTACATAAATAGCAAAAGGATCAAAAATACAATATAAAAAGTGAGATGGGTGGATTAATAAATGATGAAAAGGAAAAAGCAGAGGTATTAAACACTTTCTTTTCTTCAGTGTTTACTAGAGATGAAGAAATGGTAGGAATAATACATAAAAATGAAAATGCAACTGTACCATAACTTAATAATTGTTTTACAAAAGAAGAAGTCCAAAGGCGGTTGAAGAAAATAAAGATAAATAAAGCTCCTGGTCCTGAAATTACTAGACCGTTGTTTTTAATTTTTATAGACTCAATTTCATCAGACTGTGTACCAAGGGATTGGCGTATTGCAGATGTAGTGCCATTGTTTAAAAAGGGAATAAGATCACAACCGGGTAATTATAGACCTGTAAGTCTGACATCAATAGTTGGGAAACTGCTGGAAGGGATACTAAGGGATAATATACAGGATTTCTTGATGTGCAATAAGATTATTAGTGGGAATCAGCATGGATTTGTGAAAGATAGGTAATGCCAAACTAACCTAATTAGCTTCTATGGGAAAGTTAATTTGAACTTAGACCAGGGTAGTGCAGTAGATGTGGTCTACTTAGATTTTGGAAAAGCCTTTGATACAGTGCCACACAATAGATTGCTCCACAAAATAAGGGAACTGGATCTAGGAAACAACATTTGTACTTGGATCAAAAACTGGTTGGAGAATAGGGAACAGAGAGCTGTGATAAATGGAACTTATTCTAATTGGTCAAAAGTTTTAAGCGGTGTACCTCAAGGTTCTGTGCTGGGACCACTCCTTTTTAATATATTTATTAATGACCTTGGTGATGGTTTAGAGGGCGAGTTTTCCATTTTTGCAGATGACACTAAACTATGTAAGGTAATAGAATCTGAGCAAAATGTAGCGTCTTTGCAGAGGGACTTGAGTAAATTGGAGGATTGGGCGGCAAAATGGAAAATTAGGTTTAACACAGATAAATGTAAGGTTATGCATTTAGGGACCAAAAACAAGCATGCAATCTATAAATTGAATGGGGTAAATTTAGGAGAATCTTTAATGGAGAAGGATTTGGGACTGCTTGTGGACAATAGACTTAGCAATAGTGCTCAATGTCAAGCAGTGGCTGCAATGGCCAATAAATTATTAGCATGCATAAAAAGGGGAATAGGGGGGCGTGGCCTGACCATGATGGCGACGGGACGTGTTCACTGAGAGCTCCCACTAGTCTGTCCTTCTTGGCGACTGTTTGGGGCATCTATCCAGTGCCCACTTGGTGTTTTTTTTTCGGGAGGAAGTCCACGGTGGTGTCGGGGACCGGGATAGGGTCCCGTCGAACCTCCAGGAGCTGCACACCTGCTCTGCTTTGCCTGTGGCCTGTGACCGTGGTGGCGCGCAGAGGCCCCACCCGAACTGCGGCTGCCGCACACCCTCCGTCCCGTTTACTGGCAGTACCTCCCGGACCTCAAAGGGATCTACAGAGAAGGTCTGACGAACACAATAACGCCAGCTGGGGCTGTGGTAAGACTCTGGGGCTGATAGCGATGCGGGGGGAAGGAGCGCAGGACCTGTGGCGCCATCTTCACGGAGGAGGCAGGGACGCGGGAGTTTGCCTCTACACCTTTCTGGGGGCCTCCATAACTTCAACTCTCCCACCTTACCCAGGGGCTCTAACACCCCATTATCACCCTGACAGCTCTCTTTGAGATCCAGCAGTCCTACTGATATACAGCCTAGACGGGCTTATCAGATTTGACAACCAGATTCTTATTTACAACGGAGCCATGAACCAGTGATCCTAACAGATTCTCCCCTCTTATACAAACCAAGTCTCACTGAAGCAGCCATATTAAAGGGTAACCTAACCCTTCTGGACCCATCTAAATCAAACTTCATTAAATTGTCCCCCACCATATATTGCTAAACAGATATCCATAGGAACTGCTCTACTATACTAAAAATTGTTGCTGACTGCACCCTGTGGGCGCAAATTACTGGGATACTGGCTATTGCTTCAAACTATCCCCCCCCTCATTTTGCTGGTTCTTTCTGGACACTTTCCGTTGCCTGAATTTTTTCATTTGGAGCTTACTCTCTGTGAATCTACAGACTCCTTTACAATCTCATCCTTACTTCCCCTGATCTATACCCACTTGCCCACAAACTCTGTATATCTTGTGCTTGGACTGCTGCTGCTCAATCAAAATATATTTACACACAAAGTGGACTTCAAGTTTTGTCGTTAAGCCATACGGCCCCCTGATGCACTAATCATTTTACAGGGTCCCCCTTGGAGTCCTGTACCTTGTCACACTATTGCTGGATATGCTCTACATACTATTGGCTGATCTCCTGTGATTAATATGAGTACACAAAAAACTCCGGCACGGGGTAGGAAGGCAGGGAACGTTGAAATCACCCAACACTTCCCTAAACAAGATAAGTCTCATCACCAAACCTCTCCTCCTTCTCCCCCCAATGATTCTTCAGATCAAGAAATGGATCTAGAGGGCGCCCCGTCTACTAAAGCGGACATCCGTTCTCTTCAAACTCTAATTCTGGACCTAAAAACACCCTTTGCAAGTGAATTGCAGAAAGCAGTAGGAGCTCTGCAGAAAGAGATCTCAGATTTATCTACCAGAACTCAGGAGTTGGAAAAGTCCTTGGCTCAGCAACAACAGTTACAAGACACGGTTAACAATGATCTTGACTACTTAAGTAGAGAACTCGAGTCTTTGAAAGAAAAAAATGAAGACTTGGAAATAGAGAACGGCGGAACAATTTGCAAATACGAAATGTCCCAGAGTCGGTGGAACCAAAAGATATTGAACCGTACTTAACTCGTTTCTTCCAATCTGTAATCCCTTCATTAGAAGAGAAAGATGTCCACCTGGAAAGAGCGCATCGGGCATTGCGCCCTAAACCTAAGGATGGGGAAATTCCTGTCGTTCCGCCTCAAAGAGAACATAGTAAAAGCAACTCGGAATTCGAACCACATTCTATTTGAAGGAACCAAACTACAGATCTTTCAAGATTTGGCGCCATCCACCATTGCTAAGCGCCGGGACCTTAAAGGTGTTACACAAATCCTCCGAGATCATGGTTTCCATTATCGCTGGGGATTCCCCTTTCGCCTGCTGGTGGAAGAAAGTGGTCGCACACACATCGTTCGATCACCTGACGAAAGGGAAGCGCCTGTTGCGGAACTTAGGATTTACTTCACAAGGAGAATGAGTATATCCAGTCTCCGGGTTTGCTAGGACTTTGTTCTGGTCTCATGTTCCTTTCTTGCCTATAGCTTAAAGTTTATTGTGTTTCTTTACTATACTATCATAGCTCTCATTAAGATAAATCTTGCTATAATAGATCTCGTCTATATATTTTGCCAATGATTTTAACTCTATCTAACGCAAAATTGTGTGTTTAATTATACTATACTTTTAGGTATTTGTACCTTGGGTTCCTTGGGGGACCTACCCACATGTTCCCCTGTTCGTGCACACTTTACTGTTGGTTATTCACCCCCCCTAAATTGGGGTTTTTAGTTTTATATGAACGTCAGTTTCACTGACGTACTGTTTCCTCTAGTTTGAAGTACATATCCCCACACCCGAGTCCTTTAGTCACTTGATTAGAGGACTCACAACTACGTAGCTCTCCGCCCACTTTTGGGTGCTATTAGCTACTACCCACCTCTTCCTTTTGTCGCATCAGCTGACCTCCCTTTTTCTATTGAGGCCCGGACATTTCTTTTCTATATATCTAACCCTTCCACTCTTTTATATCAGTATTAGTGCCTTTAAATTCCACTTTGTCTAGTAAAATGCCATTCACTCTTTATTCAGTTAATGCTAAAGGTTTGAACACTCCTCAGTCAATGTTGTTTGATGCCTTGTCTAAAACTAAAGCGGATGTTGTTTTTATACAGGAGACGCACCTGAAAGCTTCCGGCCATCCCTCGTTGTCCACCAAGACGTATCCCACTGCGTACTATGCAAATGCAGGCTCTAAACAAAATGGTACCGCGATTCTGATCGGTCGAAATGCCTTACTGGAAATTACAGACTCCATAAGTGACACGGAAGGCCTCTACCTCATTGTTACAGGTAGGCTTGGTCCTACTGAACTGACCCTTGCTAACATTTACGCACCCAACACTGGCCAAGCTGCATTTTTCCACGCATTTTTTTCCAAACTTCATACAGTGAGCAAAGGTCTGTTAATACTAGGAGGGGACTTCAATACGGTTATCTCCCATGCTATGGATCGGTCCTCAATACGTTTCTCAACCCCAACATACACAGGTTCCAAAGCTCTCAACAGGCATATTGCTGAATTAGGTCTTTTTGATACTTGGAGGGCAACGCATCCCACTACTAAAGACTACACTTTTTACTCTCACCCCCACCATGCATACTCTAGGATAGACATGTGGTTTACCTGTGCCTCGCTTATACAAACTTTATCAAGTGCATCCATTCACCCAACTGTGTGGACAGATCATTCCATGATCTCTATGACCCTTAATATCGGTAATTATCCTTCGGGTAGGACTAACTGGAGATTAAATGAAACGCTTTTAAAATTCCCGCACTTCCAAGAAATAGTCACCTCCAAATTAAATGAATATTTTGAGATTAACGATACTAACGAAGTCAGTCCGCCCCTCATATGCTTCTCAGCACAAGAAAAAACAAGAGGCTACCATTTTAGCTCTAACTACGCAACTTCCACACTTAGAACAGCAGCACAAACAAACTCTTGAGCAACTAATTTTAAACAAATTGATTAAGGTTAGGGGTGAACTGCATAACCTATTGGCTGAAAAAACGGAACGTAAGCTCCGATGGCTTCAACAACGATTTTATGAGAAAGGCAACAAGGCTGATACACTGCTTGCCAATCGTCTACGTACCAAAAAGGCTATGCAGGCCATTCCTAAACTACGAGATGCTAGTGGCACCCTGCTCCATGATCCACGGCACATTAACAAAGTATTCTAACAATACTATTCCAGTTGTATAATCTACAGCAATCCAGTCCTGTTAATCAAAATCCTTCAATGCATTCCTATTTGGAATCTTGTAAACTACCCAGGATTGATGTGGGGGCAGCTCAGATGCTCAATGCGGATATCACCTTAGAAGAGATCCAAAAAGCTTTGAAAACCCAAAAGAATAATAAAGCCCCAGGCCCTGACGGCTTCCCTGCCACATATTATAAATCTTTTACCACTGTACTCTTACCTAAACTCCACACTTTATTTAACCATATACTTCAGGGGGGCCATTTTTTACCTGAGTCCACTCGCTCAAAAATTGTTGTGATTCCAAAACCTGGCAAGGACCATATGTTATGTTCTAATTACCGTCCCATTTCCTTGATTAATTTGGGCTTTAAAATGTTCTCTAAAGTCCTAGCTGATAGACTTAATCGGATCCTTTCCTCATTGATATACCCCGACCAAGTAGGGTTTATACCACTGCGACAAGCAGCTGATAATACTAGACGTACCATAAACTTAGTTCACCATATTAATTCGACTAAATCCCCCTCAAATCCCTCAATGCCGAAAAGGCTTTCGATCGCCTTTCCTGGGATTTCATGCTTTCTTCCCTACGATCTATTGGAATTACAGATAACTTTTTGACTGCGGTTAAAGCCTTATATCACTCCCCATCAGCCTCAGTCTTTACTAACGGCCTGCTTTCCTCTGTATTTCCCCTGAACAACGGAACAAGACAGGGCTGTCCCCTTTCTCCACTTATCTATGGCTTGAGCATCGAGCTGCTAGCTGCTAAAATCCGCTTAAATCCAGACGTTAATGGTATTACCTTAAACAATAGACATTATAAAATCTCGCTATTTGTGGATGATGTTTTGGTTACTCTATCTAATCCACAAGTCTCTCTTCCCAATCTACTTAAAAAACTGTCCGTTTATGGCTCATTCTCCGGTTATAAGGTGAACAATTCAAAATCTGAGGCGTTACCCTTACATATCCCCCATACCACTCTGCAAGCTCTGCAAGCTAGCTTCAATTTCCAATGGCGTCCAAACTCACTTAAATATTTAGGGGTTCAAATAACCAAATCATATAACACACTACACGCGGCTAACTATATTCCCCTTTTGAAAACCATAGCACAGGACCTAGAAAAATGGAAATCAATGTTCATCTCGTGGATAGGAAGGATTAACGCAATAAAAATAAACCTCCTTCCACGCATGATGTACTTGTTTCAGACCCTTCCGATAATGGTCCCTAGATCTATCATTACTTCATTACAATCCTCATGCACAAAATTTATATGGGTAGGGAAAAAACCAAGATTACATAGAGCTTTACTGGCTAAATCCCCTATATCCGGTGGCTTGGGGTTACCTTTGCTACAAAATTATTTTCTGGCGGCACAGCTGAACCACATTGTCACATGGCACTCTCAGCCAGGGATTAAACTATGGGTGGATATAGAGAACGCCCTTCTTGAAGAAGGCAGAGTGTACTTTCTGCCCTGGTTACCAAAAACTCATAGACCAGTAGCAGCCACTACGATTCCCACTATTCACTTCACCCTTCAAATTTGGGATATGACGTATCCTAGACACAAGCTTACCTCATTTCCCTCGCCCATGACCCCCATCTTGCTACATCCGCAATTCCCTAAAACTGTTCCAGCACAAATCATAAAGACTTGGTCACATAGGGGTATTGTCCGATTTCTTCATATCCTGGGGCAGTACGCCCCACAAACATTTGTAGACTTTAGGACCAAATATAATCTCTCTGATTCAGATTACTACTACTTGTACCTCCAAGTGCGAAAATTCATTCAGACACAGACCCATTCCAAAGTTCTACGACGTCCGCTACAATTTGAGCGCTTCTGTTTGGTGGGGCATAAGAGACTGATCTCCTTGATGTATCACACGGTCCTGCAACCCCCACCGGCAGAACGAGAACTGCATGAAATTGTGTGGGAGAGGGACTTGGGAGTAACGGTGGACAAGGAGGGATGGTCGGACATCAGGACACGAATTGCTAAGGCGTCTATCTGCGTTGGGGTAAGAGAAACAGCTTACAAGGTATATACACGATGGTACTTGGTCCCATCTAGACTACATCTTTTTTTTCCCTCTGTATCTAATTTATGTTGGAGAAACTGTGGAGAGGTCGGTTCATACTTCCATATTTGGTGGAGTTTCCCTATAATAGCTTGATTCTGGAAAGATACTATTAATTTTTTAAACCGACTCTTAGAATCTACCTTACGATCCAGCGTTGTTTTTGTTAAGCAAACCTCTGATCTCGTTGCCTAAATCGTCAGATAAACTTCTAACCCATTGTTGCAATGCATCCAAAGCGTTAATAGCTAAGCACTGGAAAAATCCTAATTTTTCGATCCTCATTTACGATCTAGCAGTGTTTTTGTTAAGCAAACCTCTGATCTCGTTGCCTAAATCGTCAGATAAACTTCTAACCCATTGTTGTAATGCAGCCAAAGCGTTAATAGCTAAGCACTGGAAAAATCCTCATGCACCTTCACATACAGCTCTTATGAATAAAATCTGGCACCTGTCCTCTATGGAATATATCACGGCCTTACTGAATAATAGAGTTAAACACTATCACTCTACGTGGAACGCTTGGCACAACTTTACTAATAAAAGTAAACAAAAATAACAGCGCTAATAAATCAATAAATAAATAAATATATAGGATGGCTATGATGAACAAAAGTTAAAACGGCAACCTGATGTAGAGTACATTTATTGAACAGGACAAAAATAACATTAAAATAACAAATTAAAAATACCAGTGGGCATGCATGCACTAATCAAATCAACTCAAATTAGATCCGTAGGAATAGGATTATGCCTCAAGTTGTTTGGATCCTTAGGCAGTTATTATACAGAGCAGTAATAGGTGCCAAAGATAGAAAAAATGGCTTGCCGTGTAATTATGCAGAGGAGACTGTATAAGGCCAATGCAGCTTGGTATATGCAGGCTGGGTATTTACCCGATCTTCGGGAATCGATGTACAACCGTCCAGAACCTCCTCTCAACACGTCCACAAATCAGCTGCTGAGATGGAAATAGAGGTGGCCACCCTCTAAGCAGCAGCCGCGCTGCTCCGTACTCCAGATATTTTGCTGGTACAATTTAAAACCTTCCGCAAACTGGATCTAAAGTGCCAATGCAATAGGTGCTGTAGTGCAAAAAAACAAGCTCCACGTGGTAGTCCAATAGCTGTGGCTTACGCGTTTCGTTCGGACCAGCGAACTTTCTTACTAATACCCCCATTCCTGGGCATCTCTAGGAAATCGGCTCCCATGAAACTGATCCTCTCTCCCCTTTTCCTACCTTCCGGCCTCTATTCCTCCCCTTCCTCCTTTCTTTCCCTTATTCCTGGTTATTCATATATATATTTATAGATTGTGAAGGCTCCTAGAGCTTTATGTAAGCAAGTTTGATTACCTATAATCCTGGTACTCCCTATCTACATATTAGTTAGTTGTACTATTTTTTCCATTGATGTTCTACTGCTTTTCTGCCAGATCCTAGCTGACTGATTTCTATATTGTTAAACTGTAATGACCAATCTATGCTGATTAGTAATCTGTATTTGTATATTTAATCCGATCTGTCTTTTCTTAAATACAGTGTAGAAAAACAAAAATGTCATAAATAAAGAGATTAAAAAAAAAAAAAGGGGAATAGATGCAAGGGAAGACTGTGTAATTTTGCCACTATATAAATCATTGGTAAGGCCTCATCTCGAATATGCAGTTCTTGGCACCAGTCCATAAAAAAAGAAATTTTGGAACTAGAAAGGATTCAGAGAATGGCGACAAAATTGATAAAGGGTATGGAGTCATTGAACTATGAGGAAAGGCTAGCCAGTTTAGACATGTTTACTTTAGAAAAGAGGTGTCTAAGAGGAGATATGATCAATATATACAAATACATCATGGGTCATACAGAGAACTTTCAAAGGAACTTTTTACCCCAAGGACTGTACACAGGACACAGGGGCACCCACTAAGGTTAGAGGAAAAGAAGTTTCACAACCAGCAAAGGAAAGGGTTCTTCACCGTAAGGGCAGTCAGGATGTGGAATTCACTGCCAGAAAAGGTTGTGATGGCAGTTTCAGTTGATATGTTTAAGAAAGGATTAGATACATTTTTAGCAGAAAAGGACATCCAGGGTTACCAGGACTGCTAATTTAAATAAAGGACAGTTGTGGAGACAAAGAGAAATTTATTTATTTTTTATGATTGCAACAGTTTGGAGGTTGCTTCATATGGATTAACTTCAAATATAAAAATAGGGATCACAGAAGATTCAAAATAGGTTGAACTTGATGGACTGTTGTCTTTTTTCAACCTCATCAACTATGTAACTATGGGCCTGATCCAGAGGCACGATGTAGCGCTGAGCGTACTAACGCTCAGCGTTACATCGCTGACTCCCCCTGGCACTCCCCCTGTGCGGGCGTATGGCCCCTTCCTTAAGGAGGTGTATTTGTGATGTATAATGTAAGGGGATGTATGTGCGATGTGTACTGTAAAGGATTGTATGTGGGGGTGTAATGTAAAGGAGATTATGTGTGATGTGTAATGTAAGTCGATATATGTGCATTGTGTAATGTAAGGGGTTGTATGTGCAGGGTGTAATGTAAAGGGGAGTATGTGTGGTGGGATATGTAATGTAAGGGGGTGTATGTGTGAAGTGTAATGTAAGGACGTGTATGTTTGGTGTGTAATGTAAGGGGGTATATGTGTGATGTGTAATGTAAGGGTGTGTGTGTGTGTGGTGTGTAATGTTAAGGGTTTATGTGTGAGTTGTACTTTAAGGGGGTGTATGTGCATGGTGTAATGCAAGGGGGTGTATGTGTGAAGTGTAATGTAAGGTGGTATATGTGCAGGGTGTAATGTAAGGAGTTGTATGTGTGGTGTGTAGTGTAAGGTGGTGTATGTATGGAGTGTAATGTAATGGGGTGTATTGTGTTGTATAGTTTTAGGGGTGTATGTGTGATATGTAATGTAAGGGGGTGTATTTGTGTTGTATAGTTTTAGGGTTGTATGTGTGATATGTAATGTATGGGGGTGTATGTGTGCGGTGTAATGTAAGGGGTGCATGTGCAAGGTGAAATTTAAGGGTTTTTTGTGTAATATAAAGTGGTGTGTATGTGTGGTGTGTAATGTAAGTGAGTGTATGTTTTGTGTGTAATGTAAAGGGGTGTATGTCTAATATGTAATGTAAGGGAGTGTATGTGTAATGTGTAATGTAAAGGGGTGCATGTTTGATGTGTAATGTAATGGGGAGTATGTGTGATGTGTGATGTGTAATGGAAGGGGGTGTATGTGCGTTATGTAATGTAAGGGGGTGTATGTGTGAGATATAATGTAAAGGAGTGTATTGCGGTGTGTAATGTAAAAGGGATTGTTTGATGTGTAATGTAAGTGGGGTGTATGTGTGATGTGTAATATAAGGAAGTGTATGTGTAGGGTGTAATGTAAGGGATTGTATGTGCAGTGTGTAGTATAAGGGGGTGTATGTGCGAGGTGTAATGTAAGGAGGTTTATGTGTGGTGTGATATGTAATGTAATGTAAGGGGGTGTATGTGTGATGTGGAATGTAAGGGGGTGTATATGCAGGGTGTAATGTAAGGGTATATATGTGTGTTGTTTAATGTAAAGGGGTATTTGTGTAGGGTGGAATGTAAGAGGGTTTATTTGTAATGTGTAATATAAGAGGGTGTATGTGTGGGTTGTAATGTAAGGGGGTGTAGGTGCAGGTTGTAATGTAAGGGGGTGCGGTGCATGTGTGTTGTGTAATATAAGGGGGTGTATGTGTGGGGTGTATTTGTGGTGTGTAATGTAAAGAGGTGTATTTGTGGTATGTAATATATAGGGGTGTATGTGTGGTGTTAAATGAAAGGGAGTGTATGTGGGATGTGTATTGTAATAGAGTGTATGTGTGGTGTATAATGTAAGGGGGTGCATGTGTAATGTGTAATGCTAGGTGGTGTATGTGTGATGTGTAATGTAAAGGAGTGTAGGTGTGGTGTGTAATGTAAGGGGGTGTATGTGTAATGTAAGGGGGTGTATGTTTAGTGTGTAACATAACGGGATGTATGTGTGGTTTGTTGTGTAACGGCGTGTGTGTGGTGTAGTAAGGTGTAGTAAGGGAGTGTATGTGGGATGTGTATTGTAATAGAGTGTATGTGTAGTGTGTAATGTAAGGGGGTGTATGTGTATTGTGTAATGTTAGGGGGAGTATGTGTAATGTGTAATGTGAAGGAGTGTTTGTGTGGTGTGTAATGTAAGGGGGTGTATGTGTAATGTGTAATGTTAGGGTTGTATGTGTGAAGTGTAATGTAAGGTTGGTGTATGTGTGGGGTGTAATGTAAGGGGGTGAATGTGTGGGGTGTAATGTAAGGAGTTGTATGTGTGGTGTGTAGTGTAAGGGATGTATGTGTGATGTATAATTTAAGGGGGTGTATGTGCGTGGTGTAATGTAAAGAGGTGTATGTGCGAGGTGTAATGTAGGGGATCTATGTGTGATGTGTAAAGTAAGGTGTCTGAATACCAGGGGTTAGGCACAGAGCCCACTGGTCTCAACTGGTCCTTAGGTTCTGCAGTCACACATCTAAAGAGGAGAGAAGGGCATAATAATGCCTTTATTGCATCACAAACAACAGGACTTGCAATAAAACAGTAGAAAGTAAATCCATCACAGGGTACACAACACATGCCAGTCACTGTACCCGTCCCTGCGAGGTCCCTGAGAGTCTCTTGCCAGCAAATAAAGTCCAAACAGTCCCAGGTGATACTGCAGACTCCTGTCTTGGTAAATGTTTTGAGGGTCCCACCTGCTCGGCCAATGCTCTCCAACAGTGTGGTAGGGCGCTGCGTCTCAGGCTCCCTGCGTTAGGCAGGCTCCCTAAGTTCTACAGCATCAGTGACCCTCTCCCCAGGGAGGGGAGTTTATGGAAGGTCCTTGTGGTTTTCATCAGGTCTCTCAATGCTGGCAGAGGTCCCTACCCTTATACCCTCTGCCAGCATGGGAAATAACAATTTACATTGTGATATTTGGAAATATTCCCACACTGGCAGAGGGTATAAGTATACCCCAATGACAGTAGAACTGTCATTATCGCCAGGATGTTCTGCGTGCAGGACATAGTTTGTGTTTTATCTATAGGGGTTTTTTTTGCCTCTATTTGAATTTCCCTGTTCAACTCTAATAGGTAAATCTCACTCATCTTTTGTAATTGTTGTATGATCTTATTTGGGAATGTTCAAATCTGGCTATTAGCTGTATGGTCATTTATGCCCCTATGTGTTAGATAAAATTATTTTATTGCCTCCAATGCATTTGATTCCAGCTGTTGTTAATATCCAGGCACTGATTAAATGACTCATTCACCTTACAAAAGGAGTAGAGTTAAGGCTGTCTACATCTGCAATGCAGACATTCTAAGCCCATTTTATTCTAAGTACAGTTTTTCCAAGTACTTGAAAATAATATCATATGAAACTGAAAGTGTTATAAAAGCGTAGAGGAGAAGAGGAGGGATCATTCCACCTGGAAACAGTCACTCAAGGAAAACATCAACACCTGGCCTGTGAATCTTCTAACTCTGCACCATGCAGTAGCTTGGAAACACTACTTGGATCTTTGCAAGAACAATGCTTATTAATGCTTTTAATGTTGTATCTGTTTCATACACATACTATTAACACATTTAACTAGCATTTACATTTGCTTATACCATCCCCCCCTGCAATGCTTACAATACTGTTATTTCTTATTTCCTTACACAACATTTCTTATCACTTCTATACATCTTTCAAAAAACATCTCCTAGATCACATAATCTTTTATTTCTCTCACTACTTCTTGTTAGCTGGTGATATCTCTACAAATACTGGTACCCCTCACATCTCTCACACAAACCACTCAAACTCTGGACACTACAAAAATCAGGTTAATGTCAAACACATCTCCTGTCTCCCACCACCTTCAAAAACAATAAATTGTGCACTGTTTGTAACAAGCTTACCTCTATTCATGACCTCTTCCTTTCTAACAACCTTAACCTTCTTGCACTAACAGAAACCTGGCTCACTGAATCTGACACTGCCTCACCTGCTGCCCTTTCACATGGTGGGCTCCACTTTACTCATGCCTCCAGGCTTGGAGACAGACGGGGAGGTGGGGTTGGAATACTTCTTTCCCAGAATTTCATGTTTTCTGTTCTAACTAATGTCCTTTCATTTAATTTCACATCCTTTAAAGTACATGCTGCACGCATCTTTAACCCTTTTCCTCTGCATGTTGCTGTAATCTATCGCCTCCCCCCAGTGAATCTTGCCAATAATTTCTACAACACTTTTCTGCGTGGCTCCCTCATTTTTCATCTTCTGACTTACCAACCATTATCCTCAGTGATTTCAACATTCCCATTAATGATCCTCCTTCTCCTATTGCCTCTAAGCTTTTCTCTCTTACCTCATCTCTTGGCCTCTCCCAGTGGATTGATTCTTCTACACATAAGGATGGTAATTGCATTGATCTTGTATTCTCTAAGCTATGCTCAGTCACTGATTTCAATAACTCTCCTCACCCTCTCTCGAACCATCACCTTATGATGCAAACTCTTTCACACCAAGTCTAACTCTTTACTATATAATTCTGCAACACCTACTCACACCCGAAGAAATCTATGCAATGTACTTTAAGGACAAGATTGATAACATAAGAGACAGCATGTTGTCCACCAGCAGAAGGCAACATGGCTGACTTCTCCAGCACACAGGGAAAATTCTCTGTGCGAGAGAAGTTGGCCATCTTGCTCCTCTCATGTGAAGGCATTCTGTGTGGACCCAGCAGAGGGCTCTCACTTGATATGCGCAATGTTATAAAATTTGTGACATTTCCTATCTCTATAATGGGCCCATTTTCCTAAATTGTAAAAAAAAAACTGTAATTTTGTCTGAAATCTGACCCCCCCCAAAGGCACTCCCCTGGCACATTAGCTCCTAACAAAAAAAACAGCTAGACCCTTTCTACACTGAGTTATGCCTTCCCAATTAAATGTAAAGTGGATTTTTAAAACAGGAAGTAGAAAAAAATGGCAACATTTTCCAGTTTAACCTGTTACAATTTTGTCATTTTTTATTTTTTTTCATTTATTTATTTATTTTTTATTCAGCCTAGCCCTTCGGAATCAGTGCATCCTGTTACCAACAATTTTAAAACTTCTAATAAAGAAACTCAAGTTGATCAGTAAACTATGCTTTTAATCAGAGGAGCCCGCTAGCTCCAATACTCGGTGAGTATAATTTCACCGGCAACTGTACATATTGTGAGACCCGGGGTATTGCACTATTGTGATTCTTTTTTAGGTATCACACTACTAAGGTTGTCCCTGGATCCCCTCCCTTTGCTGTCTACAAAATTTTGGGGCGAGACTACCGACACTGCTGAGCGCAACGGATCTTCTTTCTTTCAATGAGAGAGAAGCGTGCCACACAAAAACGAGGGTGCTGGACTTTAGGAAGGCAGATTTTTTGGAAATAGAAATAATAAATAAAAAATGCATTATTAACAGCAACAGACCTTTGTATAAGAATGGTTAGAAAAAAACCCAGAAAAAGAAAGCCAATGTGGTTAACAAAAGAGGTAGCAAAAAATATGGCCTTTCGGAATTATAAGAAATCTCAGAGTAATAATGACAGGGAGGTGTATTTCACAAAGCAGAAGAAGGCTAGAAAGGTTATCAGAGCAGCAAAGGCACAAACTGAAGAAAAACTGACCCACTTGATACAAAAAGGGAACAAAAGCTTTTTTAGGTATATAAATGAAAGGTGAAAAACAAAGGAGGGTATCGTAAGGCTCAAAACGGAAAGTGGAATTCTTATTGAGAGTGAAAGGGCTATGGCAGATCATGTTAACAAGTATTTCTGTTCAATATTCACAAAAGAAAGAGAGGCGAAGGGTCCACTTTTGAATAGGAAGATTATTAATACAATAGGGACAATTACTACTACTTTCATTGAGGAGCAAAATAACTTTCAAAATTGAAAGTGGACAAATCAATGGGACCAGATGGGATACATCCAAAGATACTAAAAGAGCTTAGAGGGGTGCTGGCAAAACCATTAACTGAATTATTCAAT
>WWET01007861.1:10307-36276 GCA_011038615.1 Limnodynastes dumerilii | reverse complement strand
ACAACAATAATAAACCAAGTTTTCATCTAATTATCTAATAAGAATGAATACTGTAATTTAGAAATTTGTGTGATGATTATTTTTTCATGTATAAGGTGATCAGTGAGTAAGCCTGCAATGGATTGGACTTTTGGAAATTGTATGCCATAAAATACCATTGTACAATTTACAATTTACAAGTTCTCAGTAGTTTCATGACAAAAGCAAACAAGTAATTTGAACACAGTCATACGGCCTCATTTACAAAGGTCGATTTAGCTTAAATTGACCACAATCCCGGGACTTTGGTGGTGATTATGCAATCGCTGCATTCACTTAAGGCAAAGTCCCTGACTTTTGCCTGTAAAAAAATCACAATGGCAAACATCGTCATGGCAATTTTTTCTGTCAAACATAAAAATCGCTGCATTTACTAAGCGTCACTTAGTAAAATTTACGGCAACTTGCTTGAAAAAAGCGCCATTTAAAAGCGCCTGCTGTGTGCATCGCTTTCATGTGGCGATATATTAGGTGTCTAGTTATGGCACATACTATAATGGGGGGAATGGCACTCTATATACAGTATATAGTATGCCATTCTCAAATCCCAATTATATCCTATTTATATTATAGTATGTGCGATAACCAGACTATGTGCCAATCCCAGTCCTATAATATGTAGTATATTACAGTATATTTATTTACAATTAAGTTTAAGAAAGGGTATTTCCCCTCCAAAAAACAGAAAAAGATACCCCTACTGGACACTCTGGATCACAACTGATTTCAACAGTATTCATTAAAACTGTACTTTCAATCTTTATTGATATGCATTAAAATATTTATGTAATGTGTTTTATATTTGCCTCTGGTACAGTGAAATATGTTTTTTATTTATATTTCAAATCTTTAGTTTTATTATATCACTTTTAAATTAAGACTAAATGCAATGGTCTTGTTACGTCTTTTTGTAATGAAAATAAAGAATTATAACCAAATTTTGTGTCTTTCAATTACTGTCTCTACCTGTATTTAATTTCCCTTGAGAATATTTTGCCTGATTAAGAAAGAAAGGAAATATAGCAGTAGCACGTCGCTACATAGATTGTTGCAGGTTATAAACCCAGTATTTAATAATATTTCTTCAGTCTTTCACCTAATAAATTTTTTAGCTAGATATCACACATTATACGTGCTACCAATAGTTGATATAGTAATTATAAAGTTGGATAAACCATCCAATGTCCTAAATCCTGATTTTGCTTGCTTGGAGAGAGTTACAAATGTATCCCCTTAATCTTTAAGTGTAAACTAATAGCATCACTGATCGTATTGTACAGCCATCATATATTTAAGAGGACTTGCAACTGTGTCTTTTTGTTGCTACATAGTAAATCGGCGGCACTGTCAGTCATACTATGCAACCGTTTTTCAATGTGCCATTAGCGGTATTAGTTATACTGGAAAGCCAGCAATTAAATACAGATTCAGATTAACAACCTGGCATCTGTAATTTTAGAATATAGTAGAGATCACACATAGTAGATTTAAGGCAGGTGCTTATGCATAGTATCCCGCCTAAATAGCGTCATATGTGAGAGAAAACTCACCACCATATCCCTTTATTATTGCATAGTAAATCAGGAGTACTCTTAGTTGTGCTATACAGTCATTTCTTAATATATCAGTAGCGCTATTAACAATACTGGAGAGCCGTTAGTTAAGTGCAGATCCAGATTAACAACCTGGCATCTGCATCAGTAAAGTATAAAATAAGGATCCCATTGCATGTAGTAAGGTAAGAGCGGGTGCTTGTGCACAGCATCCCGCTGACCTGACGCGCGTTTCACTGATTGCTTCGTCAGAGGTATCAACCAGTTAAAAATATATATACCTCATGGGCTAATATTATTGGTTCTGATGAAGATTGGCATTTATTCCCTCCAATCAACATGGCATATGATCGTTACTATTATATTAAAATGAATTGAATAGGTTATCAAATAATATAAAATAATGTCCAATTGAAAGCACCCTATCAAATATATCCTCAATATAAAGTGAGCATAAAAAAGAAGAAAAAGAAGAAAACACAAATTACCATATTAAGATATTATTCATTATTTCGTTTATATATTAATTATATATGTATATTGATTTCATTAAAGTGATGATGTGAAAAATATCACTAATTATATAAATTGTTATTATATTGATTACATGATTCAGGTTAAAGTGATGATGTGACAGTAATGTGATTAAGCTAACATGAAAATAATAAGTGAATTAAAAATAAAATAAATAGTTAAATAAATTACTTAATTATATCTAGTGTAAGTATTATATTGTAGTGTTAGAATAATATGTGAAGAATGATAATGCACATAAAAATAAATCACCTCCATGTTTATAAAAGAAGTGCCTAGCTACAGATGTAAAATTTTTCATTTTTTGTATATCTTTAGTAGCATTTCGCATAGTGCCTATGTGCTCTAGTATCCTCTCTTTCAAGGGGCGTGTAGTCATACCTATGTAAGATTTTACACAGGAACATTGAATGCAATAGATAATATATTTGGAGTCACAATTAATAAAATAAGAGATTTGATGAGAGATACTTTTTTATCTAGGAAATTTTTGGTTTTTATCATATATTGGCATGCTTTGCACATCCGACAAGAGTAGGAGCCCTTTATTGGTACTTTCTTTTTAGGTCTATTGGTAAAATGACTGCGGGTTAATTTATCTTTTAAATTCGGACTTCGCCTCAAGCTTATCTGTGCTTTTGAGTCTAGCTTATTGGCTAAAATGGGATCTGATCTCAAAATGTTCCAGTGCTTCTGGACAATAGATTTTATTGAGGACCATTCCTTACAAAAGTCTCCAACAAATCGAATGTTGTCCTTTGATTTTTTATTATTTGTAATTTTTTCTTTGTCTCTTCCGTTGTCATCTAATTTTTCTGGAAATACAAGAGAAGAATGATTCTTCTTCCAAGCTTTTGCTTTTGATTTTTTAATTAATCTTTTACTATAGCCTCTTTTGCTAAGTCTCTGTGAGAGTTCTTCTGCCCTATGTTTGTACTTATCATCTGTAGAGCAGTTACGTCTGAGTCTTAAAAATTCAGCTTTGGGTATTCCTCTTCCTTGGTGGAAAGTGTGAACTCTCTGCTCCAAGTAAGCTGTTTGTTGCTGTAGGTTTGCTAAATAAGTCCATAGTCAGGAGTCCGTCATCTTGGACCTGAATTTTGAGGTCCAAAAAGGCGATCTCTCTTTGACTAATTTCTAAGGTAAGTTTTAAATTCAAATTATTCGAATTTAGGGAACCAATAAACTCCTCCAAATGGCTCTGTGGGCCGTCCCAAACAATCAATATGTCATCAATATATCGAGCCCACAACGACAGGCATTCAATATACCTGTCGTTGTGGCTCGTAATGACTACCGTTTCCTCCCACCTGCCTAAATAGATATTTGCATATGTGGGGGCACATGAGGCCCCCATCGCTGTTCCCCATTTATGCAAATAAAAACGATCATTAAAAACAATATAGTTTTTGGTAAGAGCAAAGTCAAGCAATTCTAGAAAAAAATCATTAAACTCTGATTTCCCTTCTCTATCTAGATAGTGTTTCACTGCCGCTGTGCCTTTATCATGTTCTATGCTCGTGTAGAGGGACTCTACATCGCACGTGGCGACCCACGAGTCTCTCTTGAGCGTGGCATCATGTATTGTTTTCAAGACGTCAGATGTGTCTTGTAAATATGATGGTAAATTCACCACAAATTTCCTCAAATGCGTATCTAAAAATTTGCTCGCTTGTTCTGTCAAACTGTTAATTCCCGAAACAATCGGGCGGCCCGGTGGGAGGGTCTCATGCTTATGAATTTTCGGTAGCATGTAGAAAGTTGGGACTACCAGTTTATCTACTTTTAGGAATTGATATTCTGTCTTTCTTATGATACCTTTTTGAAATGCTCTCAAAATGATCTTATCATATTTCTCCAAAAATTCTGTTGTGGCATCAGTAAATAATTTGGTATAACACTTTTCGTCATTCAGCTGTCTCAAAGCTTCATTGAGGTAGAGTGATTTATCCCATAGGATGATGTTTCCTCCTTTATCAGATCTTTTAATGATAACATCGTCCCATTCTTTAGTTTCTTTAAGAGCCTGTCGTTTATCATTATTTAAATTCCCCGATGTAAAATTTTTTGATATTTCATTCATATTTTTATCTAGACAATCTAAGTCCTGTGCTACTAGTCTCATAAAGACCGATACTTCAGAGCTAAGGTTTTCTGGTGGAAAGAAAGTTGATTATCGTTTACATATGGAGCGACCTGATTGTATATCTTCTATAATATCAAAAGTTGTTGATTCTGAATTTAGGGATTCCAAATGGCTGCCATTTCCAATTCTGATAAGCATGCCTCTTCCCTATGTGTAGTCTCTTTATTCTGTGTGTCCTCTTCTACAGAGGTATTGGCAAAGTGTTTAGCTAAAAGTAGTTTCCTACAAAAAAGTCTCAAATCTTTCTCCCATTTGAACCTATTCATGTGCTGGTCCGGAGAGAAAGAGAGACCTTTATTTAACAATTTCACATGAGAGTTCTATAATACTTTATCTGTAAGATTGACTATCCTCATTTTATCTGTATCATCTGCTAATACTGTTGATTCTTTTTGCCTCTCTGTGTCCCTCTTTTCCTTGTCCCTGTTCGATATTGCGAATTTCTTCCCCCTCCCCCTTCTGATTGATCTCTTATTCTGAGGGGGTTGTCTGTGAGGCTTGTGAATCCTAAAAAATTAGTTGATTTATTAACGTTAGACTCTGAATTTAGGTCTTGACTACCATTAATTTCCTCTGTTTCTGAGGACTCTAAGTCCGATGAAGAGTATCCATTTTCTCTGCGAGTTTTCCTTAAAGACCTAAAAGGTAATACTTATTGGGTCCACTTGAAAACTCTTTTAAGGGAATAGTCCCTTTTATCTCGTAGGAATTTGGATCTCTTTTTTTCAATTATGAAATCCTGAAATGATTTCAAATCTTTTTTTGATTTTTCATATGCTCTACCAAACTCTTCATCTTTTTCTACAGTCTTTAATTTCTTGCTTAGTTCTGTTATTTCTTGCTCGCATTGTTCTAATATCAAATGGTCATGCTTAATAAGAATTTTTAGCAGCTCCAAGGAGCATTTGTGTAGTGTTTCTTCCCATTCATTCTTTAACTCATTTGTAGCTAAATCGTAATTTGGGAAGACTTTGGGACATAGGGCCTGATCCTGCGCTACGAAAATTCGCACGACGGGCGAATGCGTACGTTCGACCGTGCGAAAAACCATACACGCCCCTAACACTCCCATAGTAAAGTACCTGCATACGACGCCTATACCCTACACTGGGTACGACCGTCGGCCGTACGAAAATTCGCACAAAATACGCTGAGCGTACGGGCTTAGCACGTCCACCAGAGGGGAAGGGGCAACCAGGACTACTGTCTCGGACTTGGAGATAATGGGACCCACCATCAGGGAAGAATTTCCCTGCGCACTAGCCAGCTGTTGACAAAGGTCCGCAGGTGGCCCTGTTGAGGTCACTAAAGTGACTGTCACAAATTCGACACCATAATGTCAGCTGTATCATTGCCAAAAGTATTTTTCTTGGAAACCTGAATCCAGAAGGGATCCAGCATTGGACCCCCACCGCTGCACAGCAGCATTAGATATCTCAATCTACTGGATCCGGTGCAAAGTTTTAAGGCAAGAACTGTGAATACTGTCAGCACAAACAAGTGTCTTGGACAATTGTGCAACTTTGTAATAGCAAATTGTGGTTTTACAATTCTCTTGTGCTTAAAACTATCTAAAAAAGCAACAGATTCTGCGATCCAGTTCTTATGTTTTTAAATCCCAGAGCAACAATTGTGTAGATCTACAATAGCAGGCCCATAATACTCTCGCATTCATGTGATTGCACCGTTTACCACTCTTCCGGTATCCTAGGAGAGACAGCAAATCTCAGACTGAAGCCACCATCCCCTGTCTCTCAATATTGTAAATCCTAGTGTTACTAGTGATTGGGCAGGACTTAAAAATGTAATTTTTGTCATCAAGCCCCACCCCTATCCATAGTAACACTAAGATTAGATGCATTAATGGACAGAGGGAGGAGCTTCAGGACGCGATTTGCATAAATCATGACATAAAGCCCCGCCCTAATGTCAACATCCATCTCTGGTGTCAATACTGTTAAGGCTGGATGGTTTGCAATTCATCCTGATTGGGTAGCACAGTTCAGATGCGTGAGAATGCAAAGAACAGAAAAGTTATCTTCAGGTCTTCATTCTCATTCTTCTAGTCTCTATATCCTAAGGGCCAGATTTACTAAGCTGCAGGTTTGGAAAAGTGGAGATGTTGCCCATAGCAACCAATCAAATTCTAGCTGGCATTTTCTAGTATGTATTTATTTACAATTAAGTTTAAGGAAGGGTATTTTCCCTCCAAAAACCAGAAAAAAATTGCCCTAATGGACACTCTGGATCTCAACTGATAAAAATAGTATTAATTAAAATTGTACTTTCAATCTTTATTGATATACATTAAAATATTTTTTTTTTTTAATATAATGTGTTTTATATTTGCCTCTGGTACAGTGAAATATGTTTTTTTTAAATATTTCAAATCTTTAGTTTTATTATATCACTTTTAAATTAAGACTAAATGCAATGGTCTTGTTACGTCTTTTTGTAATGAAAATAAAGAATTATAACCAAATTTTGTGTCTTCCAATTACTGTCTCTACCTGTATTTAATTTCCCTTGAGAATATTTTGCCTGATTAAGAAAGAAAGGAAATATAGCAGTAGCACGTCGCTACATAGATTGTTGCAGGTTATAAACCCAGTATTTAATAATATTTCTTCAGTCTTTCACCTAATACATTTTTTAGCTAGATATCACACATTATACGTGCTACCAATAGTTGATATAGTAATTATAAAGTTGGATAAACCATCCAATGTCCTAAATCCTGATTTTACTTGCTTGGAGAGAGTTACAAATGTATCCCCTTAATCTTTAAGTGTAAACTAATGGCATCACTGATCGTATTGTACAGCCATCATATATTTAAGAGGACTTGCAACTGTGTCTCTTTGTTGCTACATAGTCGACGGCACTGTCTATCACACTATGCAATAGTTTTTCAATGTGCCATTAGCAGTATTAGTATATACTGTACTGTAGTACTGTAGTACAGTAAATGCAGAATTTTGAAATAATCACATTTTTTTTTTTTCCAAATTCAATAATAAATCTAATCAAATAAAATGTATTCTACTATAGAATTATTACTTTTTGAAACAAGACGAAGTTCTGCGCCCATTTCTTGGTTCTAAACCTAAAGTGATTTTTAAAAAGAGTAGGAATTTAAAGATTATTTTAGCTCCTAGCCAGGTCAGATTTGGGGGTAATAAAGATAATAACATTTTGAGTAATGTTAAATTGGGAACTGATTGCTTTAAAGTTAATAAAAACATATGTCTTACATGTAACTTTATTCTTAATAATGATAAACAATTTCAATCTTTGACAAATGGCAGAATTTTTCCGGTTGTTTCTTTTATTAATTGTGAAGCTGAGTATATTATTCATGGTCCTGAATGTTGCTGTGCACTCCAATTTGTGGGATGCACAACATGCAAATCAAAAGATAGATTTAAGGAACATAAAAAAAAACAATTATTAACTGATAGGTCCAGATTTACTAAGCTGTGGGTTTTGAATGAGTGGAGAGTTTGCCCATAGCAACCAATCAGATTCTAGATCTTATTTAATTATTTCATTCTAGAGAATGTCAGCTAGAATCTGATTGGTTGCTATGGGCAAACTCTCCACTCTTTTAAAACCCACAGCTTAGTAAATCTGGACCATTTCAAGTCAAGACATTTTTCTAAGGTCCATAATGGGGACCCCACTGGACTTAAAATATAGGGTATAGAATGGATTGGACCTACTGAGAATGGGGAGTGATTGGTTGCTATGGGCAAACTCTCCACTCTTTTAAAACCCACAGCTTAGTAAATCTGGACCATAGTGTTTCAAGACATTTTTCTAAGGTCCATAATGGGGACCCCACTGGACTTAAAATATAGGGTATAGAATGGATTGGACCTACTGACCGGGGAATGGGGAGGGATAGATTTGATAGACTCTGCCAACACGAGGCCTACTGGATCTTCTCCCTCCAATCTCTAACACCATATGGTCTTAATGATGTTATAGAGTTTAATGGGACAGGCTATTGATTATATTTATTATTATTTTTTATATTTTTCTTTTTCATTGCATTATTACTTTTATAGTTAATATAATACTATATATCTATCATAATACACCTAAAATCTACATATGAACCATTATAATCATGTATTTGAAATAATTTGGCAGGGTGGGGGTTAAAGTTGGGAATTATATCATGTTGTTGTAACAAATGGCAAGGAATGGATAAAGTGTTTAGTTTTTTATGATATTATTTAGTTATTTAATTGATTTATAGGATTGTATGTTATTTATTTTTATATTAATATGAATTATTTTTCTCTCTTGAAACATCCTCTCTGAGTTATCCGGAAACTCTGGACTTTAATTAATATGAATCCCAATCTTGTTCTATAGGTGGATTTGATTCCTGATTAGCTGTGGATGTTCTTTATAACATAAGGCAACTTCAGTTTTAGTATATTGTTTTGATAGAGTCCGTAGAATGGATGAAACACATTAGGGGTTGTGCACAGCATAACACTCCTCTTTGTAGCATTGAGTATTTGTACCTGGAATTTCGCTATCTATTGTTTAATTTGCCTACATGTCCAGAGCACCACCTAGTTACTGTTTATCGTTACAGGCTTCATTACTTAACGTATCGGGTAGCAACCCACATTACAATGGGACTCTGATATCATTAAGCAAGTTAGGGAACAGTTTCCTGGAGGAGATTGATATCTCAGCCCACCACTCATGGGGCCTCATTTATTAAGCTCGATTTGGGCTAAATCGCGTGATTTGGAGCTTAAAAATCGCCAAAGTGGATTCATTAAGCTCCAAATCACACGATTTGATTGTTTTTTTAATCGCGGGTGTAAAATTCATGATCCCGACTTTTTTCCATTACAAACATATAAAGTTTGTAATTCATTAAAGACGATTTTACTGAATCGCGGTGAAATCGACTTTAAATCGCAAAAAATAAAATCGCAGCCAGAGAGGTGCGTTTTCATTTTTTGAGCCGATCGCAACCACCAAAAACACATGTCCGTATAACAGACGTGTTTTTGTGTGTGTAAAAACCTAAGTGCTGCATGGCTGCAAGCTGTGAAGTGTGTGCAATGTATCGTGTGTATCGCTGTTTTTATACTACAGGTGACGTCAGAAACAGTAGTGGACTGACGTCACCTGTAGTATAAAAACAGTGCCCCCTAGCGACCTGATCGTCATAAGAAGATGCCACGATGGCTGAAAGAACATCTTCAGCTGCGTGTCAACAGGAGAAGATGGTCCAAGCTGCAAGAAAAGACTAGAAGACATCTGAAAAAGAACATTTGAAGGCTTCCCAATCACACATCAAATGGTGAGTGTAAAAATATTTTTTTATATTTTATACACACAATACATTGCACACACTTCACTTACAGGAGAGATGACCACCTAAGGTAAGTGCACTCATGTAGGGTACAATGTTAGTTAGGAAAATATATTTTTGACATGCATACTTTATTTTTGCAATGTAGGGGTTAATGTATGTCTTGCAGGTTTTTTTTTTTTACACTGTACACGCAGCGCTACATGATCACAAGTGTAACCATGTTGTGCTGATAGAATTACAAGGATCAGCTTTGCTGATCCTTGTAGTACCATCAGTACAGCATGGCTACAGCTTGCAGCTATGCAGCCCTTAGGTTTTTTTCAATGTCTGGCGATTTGCCGCGATTAGTTAAAGGGCTAATCACGGTGGTTTTCTAATGAAAATCACCGCGATTAAGCCCTTTAAACATCGCGGTGCATCGCCTGTGTTTGAAACAAATCGCAGGTTAATGAATTTGAAATATTTTTTTTAAAAATCGCGCCAAAATTGCCGCGGTGGGCCGCAATGTAAAATCACGGCCCAAAATTATTTTTAATGAAAGAGGCCCATGGAGTTGGGTTGCCCTCCTGTTTCTAAGCTTTTCCATAGAATTGGGACTTTATGCACATATATTCATCCAGACTTTTGATTTATATAGTTCTTAACAGCTTTTTAACTGTCTGCACTTTCACGATCCTGGTGTTTTCAACCATATTATCTTAGTGATATAACATTCATTGGACATTATTTTTTGAATATTGATGAATCAATGCCGTTATTATCCCGGCCTATATCATTGTAATTACAGCAATTATTCAGAGAGGTCTCTTTGTGTGCATTTTATATGTGGATTTTATAAGTATTGTGTTTAATTAAATTTGTAAATCAATGTTGCCATTTGTTATCGGTACTTCATCACTACCATCATGTAAATAGATTTTTTATATATATATAAAATATCTTTAGCACTGTACTCTATACAAGTGTACACTTGCACCTGTTTTGCCCCTGCAAAAACAGACTGTAAGTTTAGCTCTGGATCAGCCCCAAATTCTTCATCAGGTCCCATATGGTTTCGACTGGTATAAATTTAGTCACATGGGTTGATTCAGAGTTTGAGAGTAAGGATGTTTAAAACTAAATAAATGTTTGCATGCAGGTTAAATACTTTGCTTTTGCACATAGAACTCATATACCTTAAAGCTTTATAAGTAATCTATAAATTAGACTTAAACTATTAAACTTCACCTTTGAACTCAAATTCTGCTTTCACAGTTTAAATGTGCCTTCCCTTGCAATTTAACATAGTTTTGCTTAGGTCTACACTTACACCTGTTTTGTCCTTACTCCCAAACCCTGGATCAGCACTATGAACTAATACAAATCTAGTACCTTTGTCTATCTTTCAGTATCTTTAAACAGCTTGATATAAGCAGTTAACAGTACAACTGAAGTCACAGATCCAATATGTTTTAAATCATTCATTATTAATTCACAGAAAATCAGTTTAAACATAATTGTAAGGGTATAAATATTTATATTTTTTGTTATCTTTTTAGTGTTATTACATTTTCAATACAATACTTAGAAGTACATAGAAGTTTTTGTAAAATACAATATTTAAATGGTCATCTGTGAAGTTTTAAAAAGCAAATCATATAAGTTTGCAAACTCATCATTATACAACTATGTTACAGAATCACTTTAAGCAATTATGCATGTATTAAAGTGTAAATGTCAGCTAAAATCTTTGTTAACAGTGTTGCTATTGCATAAACTAATCATACGTTTACCTCATGCTCTGAAAACTTATAAAAGCTGGATTTATACTCCCCAAGGAACAGAGTGTTGAGACTGTGTTCAGTGCTTGGATTTCCCCTTAAGTGCATTCACAGAATTATTGTACGATTTTGCATTTGATGTGTGATCCAATCAAACCAATATTAGATTTTATTGTGTTTGTGTATCTTTTATTTCAGCCCACCAGAACACTTTATTTACTTGCATAATAACTAATTTAATTAAAAAAACTATATTTTCTTTAAATAATAACTGACTTCTCACATTTAAAGTGACTAAACATTCATATTGATAGAAACGGAATTAAATATTTGCTAATATATAGTATACAGAAGTTGTTAAGTATTTAATCTGTGGTGTTAGCAGATTACACTAATTTAAATAAAACACACAAAAAATATGATAGTCAAGTATGCATTCATTTTAATTGACTTAGATTTAAGCCCAGGAACTCAGTGTAGTAAGGCATAAGTGCTAACCATTAGAGCCACTGTGCTGCCGTATTAGCAATAGTGGATAAAATGATGCCAGTATTCAATGCTTTTTTTGTAAGAAAAAGGTTCTGGAACTCACATCAACTCACATGTGACCACACGACCAATTACAAGCCGAGCAGCCCCACAAGCCGAGCAGTGCCATCATAACCAGCGGGGACGAATTACACATGCATCAGACTTGACACACAAGCAGCCTGCATGCACCGTTTTAATGATTTTACCACTTAAACTTTTAAAACTTTTAAAACTTGTAAACTCCGTTCTGGTGCGTTCTATGACAAAAAAGCACTGCCAGTATTTGAGTTTTAAGGAAAAGAAAATCATCAAAGGTCAACATTGAAGAAGAGGAGAAAATAATTAATAATAACTATAGTATAATTGACTAATGCATTGAAGTGGCCAGTGAGCAAATTATTTGTTTTATCAAAATTTGTTTCCAGTGCACATTTAACAATGGTGGAGATCATATTGGAGTTGCAGGACAGAAACTGTTAGCAAACTTTGCAATGTAAAATAGGTGTTTCAAAAAACGTACTACTTACTACTTTTACTATTCTTACTACTCTTACTACTCTTAATACTTGATATTGGAAAATTATTTCACCACAAAAGTCCTTTGCCATGTTTTTGACAATTTGCCAGGTGCTTTTGTGTCAACAATCTAAACTGAGTTCTTGTCAACTATATGACATTGTTCATAGGTGATAATGACAAGGCCTCAGGTGTGGGGACTACCCCATGTTTTACAGCCTTCTCAGTCACTAGATCTAAGCCCAAAACAAAATGTATGAGATATGTTGCCATCAACTAGACATTAACTTAATAGCTCTCTATAGAAAGAGGTACAGTATTTATCTCGCCTTTAAAGTCAATGTTAGTTTTAATACCATTGGACTGAATTCACACCTAAGAAGCTTCTTAGGTGTGTAAGTGTCCGATTTGGGCCACTAGGCATGCATGGTCATTGTGACTACGCAATCTACGATCAAGTATGCGACCTTAAAGCCCCTAACCCTATATTATATGGCTTCCACCATCGTAAGATAGGATTAACACCCCTTTATCATAATTCTGTTTTTCACATTGTTGAACTGTATTATGACAATATTGTTCCTTATTATTATTTTTTTGAGTACTTTATTCTATTTATGTTTTTATTTTGAGTGTTTACACACATTGGGGTAGATCCTGAACAACGTTTGCAGTACGTTTGTTCGCGTAGCGAATTTTCGCAAACGTAAATTCGCTACGCTACCCTTAACACACCCCCTGCACGGACGTATTTTGTGAAAATACGCTACCCAAACCCTACCTTAACTTTTCCATACGTAACAGAATACGTCCGCTAACGGGCGTACAGACTACGGTACGCAGTTCAGCTTAGCACGCCCATACTGTACACTTTAAATACCCCCCCGCCTACTTCACGTAATTCGCACGTATTCGTCGCTAACGTAATTTTGGCACGCCCACACGTAATTACTTACTTTCGCAATACGTGAATTTTCCTTACGTTAGAAAAATGTGCGTATTTTCTGCGGTGCGCATGCGCAGTTCGATCAAATCTGCGAATTTACGTGTCTGCCACACGTAAATTCGCAGAAATGCGTAGTTCAGGATCTGCCCCATTGTATTAACTGTAAATAATCTTTCAGCATTTGGGTTCATAGCGCCATATTATCATTAATCCTTTTAGTTACATATATTTATATATAATCAAAGTTCGGCAGCTGGCACTTACTAATGAGGTTATAATTGTCCTGTATGTGCTCCGGTGCATACCTTAACAAGGACAACTTGAATAATATAAAGATAAAGTATAAGGGCACTCAGAGACTAAACAAAAATGATACTCATAACACCGGTTTCATTCCAACGTTTCAGGTTTATAACTTCAATCTTTCATCAGGGAACATAGTATATACATACAGTGCAGTGAGGAATATAAATAGCTTACCCTATACCACAGACTCCAATGAAGTGCTGTCTCGTGCCGAGCAGTGTCGGCGGTCTGGCGCGCCGCTTGATGACATAACAGTCGCCCTTGAACCACCTCCATCGCCAGGGAAACCTAAGCACAACATATAAACAATAACCACGTGAACATAAAAAGTTAGGTTAGTATATATTGGAAAAACTATAACAACATTTCGTGAGAGAATGGCCCAGCACCGCTCGGTGATACGGGCGGCATTAGCTGGTAAGGACATGGACCAACCAGTGGCCTGGCACTATGCCCAGTGTGGCCACGGAATGGCCACACTGAGATATAAAATTATAGACCACATTCCAATACCGCATCGTGGAGGAGACAGGAGCTTGATGCTTCTTAGGAAAGAGACATACTGGATCCATCTGCTTAACACAGTTACCCCTAACGGACTTAATGAGACCTGTAGTCTTTCATCATACTTATGATTATTTTTGTGTTTACTGATTTATTATTGAGCATTATTTGATTCTTACCCACAGAGCCATTTCCATTTGTCCTATTAGTATATGATTGTGTTGCCTGAAGTGGTGTTTGCTACATTGCCTGATATATTTTAGATAAGAAGAGTCTATAAATATGACTCTTCTCAAGGGGGGTGCAACAGGTGTACAGTTGTATTCATGATTGACATATGTGATCAAAAGCACATGTCAGAGACAAACATGCCCTTTTAATGGTAATTGAGGATGGGGTTGAGAACCCCAGCATTATATTTGCTGTGAATCACCAGGAGCCCTGACAGAAACAACAAAAACATGAGAATTATGTAGTGTGGCACCTCCAGTGTGGGCTATAGATGTATTTGAATTTTTCCCACAGGAGGGCCTACTCAGACAGGCCAGCCAGGGATAGACGAAGCAGCACAGGGATGCAGCAATGGCCGAGATGGTGAAGTTGTGATAAATATGGCCACAGTAACTGATAACAGCTACAGAGTCAAGGGGCTGAATCCAGACCTAGTTAAGTGCTTGAACTTAGTTACTCCTGGGTTAAACCATGTTGATTGAAGGGGAGTCATATTTCATCTGTTGCAAACAGATAAGAGTTGAGAGGTGATGTTTCCTATCCCAAGTCTAAATAACAGTGTGATAGTAAAGCTGGTCAGTATCTGTGTGCAGTAAGCAATTCAAAGATCTATTCCTGCATGCAAAGAATACAATTAACTTGACTCCCCCTGCAATCAACATGATTTAGCCCAGGAGTAACTAAGTTCAAGCACTTAACTAAGTCTTGATCCAGCCCAAGGGGCCTCATTTACTAAGGTTGATGTTGGCCAAATTGGCCAATTAGCTGTTTTAGTCTCATCGTCGTATTCACTACAGCCAAAGTTCCTGGAGTTTGGGCTTTTTCACAACCAACTCGACCAACATCGATATACTCTCCCAGTCCCGTCTTTTCTAATGTACAAGATAGAACACAGTGGATTCACTAAAGGTGATTTGACTAAATCGCCTCTAGTGTGGTCTGTGAGGGCTTATAAAAAGCCCTCCTGTGTGTGGCGCTTTCATAGAAAGCAATACATACTTTAATAGAACAACACATGTCAACATAGTTGACATGTGTTTTTCACAAAGTAAAAAACACTAGATGCTTTTTTCTATCACTTATCCTGCCGACGCATATACTACTATAAGGAAAAGCATGGCCATGTAATTGTGGCCATGCTAATCCTTATAGTAGTGTAAGCTTCAGCCTGATAAGTGATAAAATTCTAAAATCAAATGTGTAATGGGTCCCTAATAAATGTTAAAAATTCCCCAAATAAACATTTCAACATTACATGACATAACAATACATTTTTAACCATGAATAAAATGTAAAAAAAATGTCCCTTATTGTGTATATTGACCTTATAAACACTAGAGCCCCTAATGTAGATGACGTCATATTTTCTATAAAAGACTGCCCTCTAGCGACAGATCAGTCATTAGTAGCGGGGACCCAGAAGAGGAAGAAGGAGTACGTTGTGGCAAGTGCCAGAAGAGGCCGAAGACAGCTGCAAGCACCAGACTATCCTTTTCAAGCAAGCTGACAAGCATCTTCAATCAACATTAGAAGAAGATCTTCACAGAAAGAAGAAAATCCAAGCAAATAATCCCAGATGACAAAACAGATGACTGCTAAATGGTGAGTCGCTACTTTTTTTAAAGCAAAATACTCTTTTGTTTAAATTTTTTAATGGTGCCCACCATTAAATTCAATATACACAGTAAGGGACATTTTTTTTCACATTTTATTCATGGTTAAAAAAATGTATTGTTAGGTCATTTAATGTTGAAATGTTTATTTGGGGATTTTTTTACATTTATTAGGGACACATTCCACATTTGATTGTAGAATTTTATCACTTATCAGGCTGACGCTTACACTACTATAAGGATTAGCATGGCCATGCTTTTCCTTATAGTAGTATATGCGTCGACAGGATAAGTAATAGAAAAATGCATGCTGATTTTGAAATGGAGAATCACTTTGCTTTTCAATAGAAATGCATGGCGATTTTTCCATTTTGAAATCGATCAACATCGACGGCAAATCTAAATCGATGCCAAAAATACGGGCATAGTAGTAAATGCTGCGATTTTTGGGAAAATATTGCTGCAAAATCACAGCGATGTCTATCGATTTAGATTCGCTGTCAAAAATCGACCTTAGTAAATGAGGCCCAAGGAGTACAATATAAAGTAGAAAATAGAATAAACACATTTGCCAGTGCGAATTGACCTAACCATCCCAGAAAATGTATTGCATTAAAATGCAGAAATTTTTAATAGACCACTCTTTGAGAAATTCATAGACACCTGTGAAAAAGAGATTAGGGTGTTTGTTGTGTTAACTAGGTAGAATAATAAAACATAGAGAGTTTATGACATAGATTGGGCCACAAAGCCAAATGATAGCAGTTTCAGTAAAGCAGATTATCATGCAGTGTTAAAATTTGGAACAGGAGAGACCCCTTTCATTATGACTTGGCAGAATGAAAAAAAAGATTTAAAAAATAACAACTAGTCACCCAAAGGAAAAATCTATTATCAAAAGGGGGCTCTCTCAACACTGTCCTCAAGTAACCAAAGCAGTGTATGTTTGCCTCTGACATGTGCATTTTATCACATATATAAATCATGAATACAGCTGGGCACCTGCCAGGAGAACTAGCAAACATGCTGTTGAGAATGGCATTGAGAACCCCAGCATTATATACTATTTGAAAAACCAGGGGTCCTGAATCTAGGAAGAGCAACAAGGAGTTCTGTGATGTGCCCCATGTTGCCACCACAAGGTCCAGCTGGGCACTTACAGAATTGTGCCTGATGAAATACCAGGCTGTTTAACCAAGAGCGCATAAAGCAGAAACCACAGAGGCTAATGAAGGACATCCAAAACAAAAAGAGGTGCTACCACAGAATTCAACTGAAATTAAGGCAGTAAATAATGGAAGAGAGAAAAGAGGTGGTCTTTTTTGGCACAGAGATGGAATTCGGGCACACACAGCGTAGCGGTCATTTTGTTTGAGTACTTCCACAAGCACAACAGCAAGCCAGGTATTGAAAATTGCACTTTGTGCAAGTTCATGTCCTTGAGCCATCCCTCCCTCCAATGACGAGTATTCACCTGCAGCAGTTGTTTCGCTCATGGATTCCTCAAGGGAGTCGCATCGGACGAGCAAATGCAATGCTGGACTACCCAGCGTCCCAAATGAAGATGTTGATGATGAAGGGGGAGATTGGACATATTGGGATTTATTCCTTTTTCAAACAGCAGTTGATGGACTGCTTGCTAAAATTGATTTTGGTGAAGTTTTAAATAAATATTGAGTATGGACTCATTGTAAATGACATAACAGGGGGGAGGTGCATAAATGTTTGATGTCCTTGCCTCTACTAACTTTCACGCTACAAATGGAACAGATGCTTTGACAACTGTTGTCAGGATTTGGATAAAAATATTTCCAGACAGAGGAGGGTGATTTTTTTTTCTTTGATGAGGCATAAAAATGCGCTGCTTGTGGGCAGAACTTGTTGACGGCGTAGTCTGAATTTCTTCGACACAAACAACATAATTCTCCACATAGTTATTTACTTGTTCTACAACACCTTCATCATCATCATCATCATCATCATCATGATCATCAGCATTTGCGTCAGATAGATAACAAGCACCCTTGACTTGTGGCAGAGTTTCTACAACAACCACTGCATCCTTAATTTCAATATCAATGCCAACAGCATTATTACTTTGACTAATGGTGCTCATCATGACATTTACAGAAGGATCACAAATGTAAGGAGGCTTCTATATAATTACCATGTTGTCAAAATCAAAACTGTCGGAATCACAGCCAGACATAGTTGAAAACCTTTCACTCTCCTCATTTATTTCTGAAACAGTGTAAGGCAACTTTTTTTTAGGGGGACGTCCTTTTTTTTGCCAGATTTACTGTTGACAGATCTTCTCTGCCTTTCTTCGGAAATGGATTTGGCTGTGGAGGCTCTAGCGCGTGTAACAGTAGCAGCAGCAGTAGCAGGTCTGAGCCTTTCCTTTCCACTATGTGTACTGTAGGGCATGTTGGCAATACAAACTTTTTCTGCAATCACTTTTCCTGTTTGACTTTCTGATGATGTTTTATGTGCCGGGGATAACAAATTAGCCCTTTGGAAGTGCCGTCGCTTATGCTTTCTTTTTAAACTTGTACAATTTTTACTGGTCAAATAATTTGCTGAAGTATTAGGAGGACTGGCAGTCCCAGCACTAGTACAACAGGGATGCACCAGCTCCATAGACTGTTGATTCATGATGGAATTCTTTTAAATTGAATAATAAAATAATCAGCAAAATAGCACATTTTAATTATTTCAACTTCAGATAAAAGGATTTTGCCGTTAACGGGTGTTTTTGAAAATGTCCACACACAGCTTACAGTGTGCCTAATTTAGAGGGATTTAAGGACCGCAATCACCGATTTGAATCAACAGAAAAATGTTTTAGAAGATGCAAGGTGCCCAAGCACACCACACAAGGAAGGTGTTACAAAGAGGAGCTTACAGCATGCCTGATAGAGAGTTATATAATGACCGCAATTACTGATTTCAATCAATAGAATAAAGGAATTTTTAAAGATGCAAATGCTCAAGCATGCCGCACAAGGTATGCATTAATAAAAGGAGCTTACAGCTGTTACATCCGCTTTTATCAATACCATGGTTTACTCACCCAGCATGGCACCTGTTGATTCTGCTGTCGCATGCTCTGAATGTCAAGGTTCCGGCATATCTCTCTGCCTGCATTGTTAAGCTGGTCTGAAGGTAAACAAAACCCACGTGGACACCGCGGCCACGGTCGCACCACTCGGCGCTTCCCCCACATGTCAGCAGCAGATTGGTTGTTTCTGTGGCGTCCTTGACAACGGGATCCCTGTTCAGGAAATGGATCCATCTCCAGGCAATCAGCCTTCAGCAACCCCTATTTATAGCCCGCTCTTTCCTTCAGCAGACGCCGGTTATAGCGTCTGTTAACTCAGCCTGTGATCTGCCTTGTTTTTCTCTTGTGCCTTTGCCTTGTGCTCTGCGCCAGTGATTTCTGAGTGTCCCATTCTTGATCCTTGTTACTCCATCCCTATTATCCTCTTGGTTACCGCTTGATATCTCTCTCCCACCTTAGTGTTTCAGCCTGCCCTCGTTACCTTACCTTCCCTGGGTTGTTAGTGTATGTTCCCTTCGTGGAGTCCCTGTTATTGTGTGATTGTGTGAGCCCCAGTCCGTCTTATTTGTTCTGTACCGTCCAGTGTGTCACGTTCATTGTTTTTTGTAGTTTGTCACCGTTCAGTATCTTCTGACCTGCCTTTCTCCCACTACTATACTCTTACCTTACTCATCTATACACTCCAACTTGGTTCTTCTGCTCCTCTCCCGGGTAATCTCTCCAGGGCTGTATCCTGATGGGTTCCTTGCAGCTCCAGTCTAAGGACCGCAATCACTGATTTGAATCAATAGCGAAACAGATTTTTTTCAAACAACCAAGGTGCACAAACATGGCGCCCAAGGTATGCGTTAGAAAAGGAGCTTACAGCGTGTCTAATAGAGAGGGATTTAAGGACCGCAGAATCAATATAAAAACTAAATTTTTAAAAGACAGCAAGGTGCCCAACTACGCCGCAAAACGTATGCATTACAAATTAAAACAAAAGAAGCTTGTTGCGTAGCTAATAGAGAATGATTTGAACCCAAAAAAATATTTGAATCAATATCAAACTGCACTTTTTTAATTAATGTGCCAAAGGATTACCATAATTCAGATATAGATTGAATAAATTGATTTGATGATTATTAGTCTACTAGTCTATAAATTTGGTTGGAAAATGCTATATTTGATTCTATTACCAGCAAATGTGTACACTACAGAATTGCAAATTGTGTAACTAGAAGTAAATTTTTTTTGTTTTTATATGTGACTGACCACTGTGCAATACTTGGACAATCGTTATGCTTGATAGCCTACTACACAGAATATATGTGTAATGGCTCTTGAAAAATTAGTCACTGTGTGCCCTGTACTACACTCACTGTGTATGTGTACACTACACCAAGTGTCTTCAGATCAAGACACCTTATTTATAAAATAAAAATAAAAAAGTACAAAAGATAGGCTTTTGATTTCTTTTTACAGCACAAAATATATACTAGTAAATAGAGACTAGGGGCTTTTGATACCAAGAGTTTTGACAGCGAATCTAAATCAATAGACATCGCTGTGATTTTGCAGCAATTTTTTTCCCAAAAATTGCTGCATTTACTATGCCCATATTGTTGGCATTGATTTAGATTCGCCGTCGATGTTGATCGATTTTAAAATTGAAAAATCGCAATGCTTTTCTATTGATAAGCACAGCGATTCACCATTTCAAAATGGGCATGCATTTTTCTATCTCTTAACCTGTTGACGCATATACTACTATAAGGAAAAGCATGGCCATGTGTTTATGGCCGTGCTAATCCTTACAGTAGTGTAAGAGTCAGCCTGATAACTGATAAAATTCTACAATCAAATGTGTAATGTGTTCCTAAAAATGTAAAGAATTCCCCAAATAAACATTTCACTGTGTGTATAGAATGGTGGCATGGTGGCCACCGTTACACCTTGTAAACAAAAGTGTATTTTTCTTTAAAAATGTGTAATAAAATAATAAAGTAAACTAGCGACTCCCCGTTTAGCAGTCATCTGTCTTGGGAGGATTTGCCTGGATTTTCTTCTTTCTTTGAAGATCTTCTTGTAATGTTACTGGAAGATGCTTGTCAGCTTGCTTGAAGAGGATGGTTTGATGCAGCTGGTCTTCAGCCTCTTCTGGCACTTGCCACAATGAACTCCTTCTTCCTCTTCTGTGTCCCCACTACTAATGACCGGTCTGTCGCTAGAGGGCCCACTTTTATAGAAAATATAATGTCATCTACATTATGGGGCTCTTATCTATGCAGGTAGAGCTACAACAGAACAACACTTTCACCACCAATCTCCTGCCTAAAATGGCTCCAAAATCTTGAGGGAGTGCCTTATAAACCCCCAAAAACACGAGAGAACTGTGTTCCTAAACAGTGCAATCACAAAGCAGCTGAAAAATAACGTGAGATTTAAAGCTGAAAAATCCAAAACCGCGAGATCCGACAAGCCATGGCTCGATTCGACTCGGAACCCTAAAGTTCGAAAGTATCAGATTTCATGAAATCCGAACTGCTCATCTCTATATATATATAGTTTGTTTCTCACAAGAAACCTTAAGAAAATACACATTTTTGACATTTTTGTACCTCAGGACATTAAAAGAAGGGTCATTTATTTAATGTACTTATTGAGATTTTGACATATTTATTTATGAGAGAAATTGTTTACATAATAAAAAACCATTCCTATTTACAGAAAATTATACATGTAGAAGGTATGCCTCTGGCAGTGATTAAATTTACTTGCAAATGTTATCCACTATTATAAATGAAAGTTCTCATTTATTATAAATTTGGAAATAATAGCCATGTTCAATACAGGGTCATTGGCTTTTCTCTGTATTAATGAATTGTCTTTCATGTGTCATAGATTTTCATTAGCTTGATGGGACTGTTCCTGCTTTCATTTCAGGATTGAATTTGCCATGCAACCAATGTATACTCCCAGTGCAAAAACTAAATAGTCATTTATTTGCTATACTGTGATAGTGGAAATGTAGCACATAAGGAAATAAAAAATAAAATTAGGTGTTTACAAGGTTAATTTCTAAATTTGGTTTTAACTCATATGACAATGTAAGGTTGAAATAACTAAAGATATATTTGTATGTGTGCAAAAATTTAATGAATCACATTTAGAAATGACCACTATGCATTTGTGCACTGTCAATGGCCTTCACTTTCTTATTAAAGTGCTTTTAATTGTCACGGCTCCTCATTGGCTGTAGAATCTCATTTGGCCTCTGATCTCATTTGGCAAACTTTATGTTTGCATTAGTTTATACATTAAAGCACCAATATAGAGCAAACTCGGTTTCCTGTTGTCATTTTGGAAAAAAAAAATATATATAGGTTATTAAAAAAATATGAAAGAAATCTGTGCTACTGATATACCAGAGATTTAAGATAAAAATGTCTATTGTTTTCAAAGAGAGTAAATCCAGGGCATGGTGGCGTTTGAAGTAAAAAACATTACCCAGAAAACTTGTGACATGATGGATGAGGAACAAGGCCACTGGATGTATATCAGAGTGCATTTAAGATAGCGTGGTCAGTTAATGCACTAGCCATCGACATGTACATTAATCTCTTAAACTGTCCACTCCATTGGATATTATTGCTTTTCTGAAAGATTGCTCCTCACATTGAATAAATCTATCAGTTCCTATTGACCTAAAGTTTTTAAATTCTCTTGTATACATACAGTATGAGGTTATTTTTTTTTTTTAAACTTTTCTTTATTGGAGCAATAAAGATTTACAAACAAAAAACAATGCACATATTATTCTTGCATACAAACATCACAGTATGTCAACAAGATCGACTTTATATAATGATATTACAAAATATCTCATATAAGATAATTTGGCAATGTTGAAAACAATACCTAACCATCCCACTTCTATAGCCAGCATTAATACCAAAACAATGTACAATATTAAACATATTGGGCCTGATCCAGACCTACACCAATGCGCTGTACTTACTAAAGCACAGCGTATCGGCGTTCATTTTGACGGACACTCCCCCTGTGCGGGCGTATGGCCCCTTTCTTACGCCGGCTGAAGGCTACCCTAACTTCATCCGGGCAAGGGAAAATACGCTTGCACAGGAGCGTATGACCACAAACCCCTCCCTCCCTCCTTAAACTACCTCCGCCCCCCTACAATAACCTGTGCGTAGTAACGGCGAGGGACGCCCCCTCAACCGTTACTATGGTGATACTACAGACGCCCGATCATAGATCTTTCAGCCGATCTTACGCTTACTCCCGGCATATTACCGCCGGGCAGCGTAGTTCTGGATCAGGCCCAAAGAACCTGAACGTACGGACGCCCGATCCACGATCGGGAGTTGCGGTAGCGACGCCAGGCAACATCTACCCAGCGCATGCGCAGAACGGCTGAAAAGCCGATCTTACGCTTACGCCCGCTGTCCTAGTGACGGCGGGCGTTGTTCTGGATCAGGCCCATTGAGTCTATATTGCCAATTATAGCAAGTATAATTAATCCTGTTCTTACAACATTTCAGCAGTTAATCCTTGGACCACTGGTTACTGGGTGCTGGGTGCTGGGCGGACTCTTAGACTGCATTTCCATATTCACAGTCTTTCCTCATTCCATCTCCCTCTACCTACACCAGGGTATTTAATGCCCCTGCAGGAACAGGGGGGTCCTCTATTAGCTCTCTATTAATATACCAATTGGTGTTGCAGAAGCATGCTATTATTTGCATCTGCACCTGAGAGTCTAATATGGTAATATATTTATCCCAAACCTGGAACAAATGCTTGACCGACTTATTCTGAGTAGCCTCCAGCCACTCCATGCGGAAAAGATAGAACAGTTTTTCCTTAAACAAACTAATGTTTGGTGGGCGATCTCGTATCCACATCTGGAGAATGCATTTTTGGACACTGAGGAGATAACCACAGCCATGTGTTTTCTTTTTTGTTTAGTTTCAGTTCAGGATCTATCCAGCCCAGTACCGCCCACTCAGGTGTAAGAGATAGGGATTCTAACAAATATGTATTGGAGTATCTATGAACCTGTTTTCAAAACTTGCATATCTGGGGGCATTCCCACAGACAGTGCATTAATGTTGCACTTGTACTCCCACATTTTAGACAATTTGAAGATGTTGTTAAACCCATCTGAAACTTTCTATCCGGCGATAAATATCCTCTGTGATAAATATTTAGAAGCAATTCTCTATACATGGCTGCCTTTAGTATTTTATTTGAATGTGTTATTGTCTCCAGTAAACTATCTATTGTTAGGGTCGGGAAGATTGTTAGCCAGTAAGCTAATCCAGCATTTATTTTTGTATGATCTAAGGTATCTCTGAGGATATGATAGTGTGTTGAGATAATGCCGTGCTCTGACGGTGGATTTGTCAGCATTCGATCTATTTCATTACGCCAGTCCTCGTCTTTTAGACACTTCGTAACTGCTTTAGTGTAATGCAGGGCCTGTTGTATTGCAAACTCATGCATAGGGGGTATCCCAAAATTTGCCTTTAATTGGGTCGTTGAGATTATAGTTTTTAAATGTGGAAATGTCAGGTCTCTGATCGTAGCAATCTTTTTTTGTACCCATTGGTTAAAAGGGTAATGTACCTGGCCTTTTTGAAACTCAGGGTTTTTCAAAAGAGGTAGAAAAAGTGAGTTATGGCTGTTTAGCCCTTTTCTTTTCCTAACCCCTTTCCATGTCGACCACGCCGACATAAGGATCGGATTGTCTTGGATATCTTGGCTTAGATATGACCTGTTGCAGTGCAGAAAGGCCACCAATGAAAAGTCTGGGACAAACGACTGCTCAAGCGGCGGATTTGCATAGTATGAAGTGTCATTTATCCAATCTCTGATAAATCTCAAATTACTAGCATAACTATACAGTTTCAAATTTGGGAAGTTAATTCCGCCATTAGTGCTATGTTGCTGCAGTTTGATCAGTGCTATTCTAAATCTTTTACCATGCCATATGAATGTCCTAAAAGTCTTATTGAGCAGCCGTTCATCCTCGCACGATAACACCACCGGCAGCATCTGCAATGGATATAATATCTTTGGGAATATTGTCATCTTTATCAGACTAGCTCGACCCGAGTAAGACAAAGGCAGATTATACCATTTATTTAAAGATTCACATGCTTCTGAAATCACCCTCCCCAGATTATCCTTGTATAAGGAATGGTAATTTTTGGATATGGATAGGCCTAAATAGGTCATAGAGTGTTTCACCCATGTCACCTTGAACTGTGCATGCCATGGAGGACGATCCGCCGGTCCCAGCCATAACGCCATGGATTTAGATTGATTGACCGTAAAGCCTGAAAGACTTCCAAAATCTGCGATAAGTTCAAAAATCCTAGGCAAGGACAATGTGGGCTTTGAAACATATAACAAAAGGTCATCTGCAAAAGAAGTGACTTTGACAGATCTGCAGCCAGTGTTAATACCCCAGAACCCCGGATCCTCTTGCAGCAGGCGCAAAAGGGGGTCCAACGCTAAGTTGAAAAGCAGTAGTGATAAGGGGCAACCCTGTCTGGTGCCCCTGGTCATTACTACCGGCGTACTTGTACACCCGTTAATCATTAAATTTTGTGCTTGGCTCCGAATATATGAACTTAATGAAATTGGCAAATTTTACCCCGAACTCTCTATGCTCAAATATGTCCTGCATATGGTCCCAGGAGACCTGGTCGAAAGCTTTTTCCGCATCTGGGGCCTGATCCAGAACAACGATGTAGCGCTGAGCGTGCTAACGCTCAGCGTTACATCGCTGACTCCCCCCTGGCACTCCCCCTGTGCGGGCGTATGGCCCCTTCCTTACGCCGGGTGAAGGCTACCCTAGCTTCGCCCGGC
>WWET01007860.1:18931-32031 GCA_011038615.1 Limnodynastes dumerilii | reverse complement strand
AAAATAGAAATAATAAATATATATATATATATATATATATATATATATATATATATATATTACACATATACACACACACAATGCTTAATGTTCAAATATAAAGTGTGTGCACTATCCTGACTTTCTGTCTGATGATTCTTCTACTTCCTGCACTAGAGACACCTTTGTGAATGTGCATATTTATATCTATGATGTCAGAGTCATTAGAGCAGAGAACATCACAGGTCTGACAGTAACATGTATTTATGAATCGGCATGAAAATTTTAACTTTTAATTTTTGCCTAAATCTACTTAAGTTTCATCATGCTAAATTTTATGTAGTGTGTAACCAATTTAACTCTTAACCCCTTGATTGCAGAATGTAAATATGAAAGGGAAAACAATGACAAGACAAATGGGTTTTATTAGGCTATCCCAGCATTAATGGGCCAGACCAGTGTTTCTGCTTATTGTGTGGACTAATCTCTATTGTGTGCATAATTGTAATGAAATCCCAGGGAAATAGTAAAACTAGGCATACACTTGTATTCCATTTATTTGAAAAAGAGGGTGATCTTAGCCTTTGCCGTAAAGAAATCATTGATCAGACGTTTCATAATGGATGCCTCAGTGGCATATTGAGAAAACCAAACGTGGAGGCAAGAGGGTGTGAGAGGGGAGGAAAAGAGAAAGGCTGTACACAAGTCGCTTTAGGTAGTTGTGAAGATATACAAAAAACAGGGGATAGAGGTTGGATGCCTAGGCCCTAGATAATTTGAGATTAAAACTCAATGGGAATGTGTCAGTGAACAGCAACAAGCTACATTGGTGGGATAGAGCAGGGATGAGGGGACAAGTTTTAGGGTGAGATGAACTCTACTAATTTTATTCAGGGCTAGTGGGGAGAAGTGGGAAGTGTGGGAGAAAGTGGATGGTGGGGGCTGGGTTTGCAGTATGAACGACCTGCCCTGCAAGAAACTGTCTGACAGGCTGGTTAAGCTTAATGAAAGTTTTGTGCCCATAGGTAAATGTTAGTAAATCAATACCAATATAAGGGTTTGCTCATACCAAAATTCTAATGTTTTATATTACAGTGGACATAGTGTAGAATTACAACTAAATCTACGATTACTTTTTTTGTGAAATGAGGTGGACAATATTATCGCTATAATATGAATGGCTAGCGTGTGTGTCTGTGTGTGTGTGTCTGTGTGTGTATTGCAGCATCCATAGCATAAATTGCAGAAGGAATAAATATATCTACTAATATAGAATACCAAAATTCTAATGTTTTATATTACAGTGGACATAGTGTAGAATTACAACTAAATCTACGATTACTTTTTTTGTGAAATGAGGTGGACAATATTATCGCTATAATATGAATGGCGAGCGTGTTTGTCTGTGTGTGTGTGTGTGTGTGTCTATTGCAGCATCCATAGCATAAATTACAGAAGGAATAAATGTATCTACTAATATGCCTTAGAACTGGATAAACATGTGTAAAAGGCTTATGAAGTATCACCAGAGACAACAGAAGCAACATCACGGTAATTATGATCCTCCAAGTTAATTGCATGTGCAGTACTACTACTAAGAAATTAATATGTGATGTGAACATGTCTAACGAGTCATTTATTGTGATTGCAACCACATCTGGGTAGAACATGTCTTCATGTTCTGGGGCTGATGGCTAACATTATTAGGCACATGTGCCATTTACATGTATTCCTGAATGCTAGCATCCATTTGGCACCATTATTTGCCAAAATATAATTCTAAAACCAAAAAATGAATTTGACCTTTTTTATTTCACACTACATGTGCATATTCTTACCAGTGAAAGGGACTCGTAGAAGTATTTATAAGATGACACACTGCATGTACACATCACAGGTTTTATTTGAAACTCTATAAAAATAAAAAAATTACAACACTGCAAAAATTGTATAGAAAATAAAACTACAAGGATAACAGGATACAAAGTACATAACAATCCCTTTATGTAACCAACAACAATCGATAACTACAAATATATTGCAGTAAAAGTGACATTTTGTAAAAGAAAAATAGTAGCACATATTAATACTTCTCACTTGAGTATGTAGAGTTTTATTTTCTGTAGAACCTGCTTAGCTAGATCAATAACCTCATCTTCTAAATCTGGGTCAAATTTATTATTGGGAATGCCTGGGGCTCTGTGGAAATTAGGATATTGTGTTTTTTTGTTGTCTACTCCATAGCTTTCCATTTGTAAAACTTGTTTATATATGCTGGTGAGACTGCTACAGTAGCTGGATACCTTGCATGCTAAAGAGACTATACCACAACCCTGATCTAATTTTCCAAGCTTAATATACTGTGCTGCAAACAAAGCCTTTTCTACAGATTGATGAGCTTTGTAAAACACCCATTCTGTGTGATGGTGACCAACGTCATGTTCTGCAGCTTTCAGATCGCACTCCGCTTGCCTCAACCATCGATTGGCTTCTTGAGGTTTTGGTCTAGTAGGATTGGTGTGGTATCCCCAAAAATCATAACATCCAGATCTACGTGAAAAATGTTCACGATTTTGCTTGTGTTGTGAAGCTTCTTTATCCCATTCTGCCCAAAACTTAGAAAAGCCACTGGAAGTACTGGAATGATTAGTTGAGAAGCCACCATGGTTCACGTTTCCACCAGCTTCTAAGTATTTGATTCTTCCCTTAAGGTATTTAAAAATCTCTGTTGCAATTTTCTCATTGTTAATGTTTTTGTCTGGATGGTACTTCAGGTAAAGCCGTTTTATTGCCTTCATTCGCTCCTCTTTAGGTAACCCCCATATTTTACTTAAAAGTAAATCAATCTCTTTTTTAAGGTCTTCCATGGATGATTTATGCCATTGTTCATGAATTTCTTCTACAGGTTGTGGATTCCCATGCAAGACAAGAGCTTTCAAACTTTGACTTGTAGACCTTTTGAACTGATACAAATCCAGCACATTAACATCAATAACTTTATCTTGGCCAATGTTTATGCGATACATTTGAATGTCACATCCTTCAAATTTCATATTGTCTAGTTCTTTATTAATTATTGCATATAGGTAGATATTGTTCGTAGGATCCAGATAGCCCACATATTCACCAATGTTGAAGGTATTCAAAATGCTCATGTCCAAGCAATCATGCCATTCACTAGGAATTTCTTCTCCAGGATTTGGCAAAGAAAAAGCATTGAGGCTGTCACTGTTATGGCTCCATATATTATGCTCCATCAGCACTTCAGGTATTTCATCAGGATGTTCACACGCAAGCATTTCCATAACAACTGGCAGTGATTGATCTGATAACACCTTTCCCATTAGAATGTTAATTTGTGTTGCAAGAGCTTGAGATATTTTAATAGCATTTCTTGCCTGCATTGAATCACAATGTTCAAGATAAATTTTACAACAATTTTCCTCACATTTTATGGCAACTGATGTTTTCATTTCAGTGCCATTCAGTGGTCTCTTTTCATATGTAAGAACAGTATGAACCTCCAGACAACAAATTATCTGCAACTTTCCAAAGATAAAGCTACACCTCTCTAATGCCTCCTCTTGAGTAATTTTCCCACTGCTCTGGCTTCGTAAAACACAAACTAGACCGTCTTGAAACAATGAAGAATAAAAGATTTTCTTTAACTTTCTCATAAGTGGGCAGTCCTCACCATATGTGCAAATATTTTGCAAGTCAACATTAATAGACTCCTCTGTAATATCGGAAAGCATTCTAGGACGGATATTCACAGGGAAACATTTCATAAGTTTTTCCTGTTTATACAAGTAAAAATTGCTTTCAATGTAGAAAAACCTAAATACACAACTTAATTTGGGTATTGTAGCGCATGAACGGCAATTGTTTAGAACCAGACTAGATGACTCATAGAGTTTGCCATCAGTTGCTGGAAGATAAAGTTGCTTAAGATTTTGGAGCTCTTTTGCCATTTTATTATCCACAAGTTTAAAAATTTGATTACTAGCTTCAGAGACAGTTTCTTTGAGATTTGGATGCAAAGACTTCTTGTCTCTTGTTTCTTCATAAATGGCTGAAAGAACATTTGCAAAGTGAATAACTGAAGGCTCAGCCTCAACTCCAATTTTCTGGAAAAGCTCACTATAACATGCAAGCAATGAAGGAAGCTTGTACAGGTATGGCTGCAGCTTATGGTCATTGTAAAGACTAAAGACAACTTGCTTTTTTTCTGCAATATTCTTACAGTCATTTACTAGAATGAATGGTACATTTTCAAGAGGAGTAGTGTCAAAATCTCTGCCTATTTGCTGAAGAAAACCATAACTTTTTTGCAGGACCTTACTCCTCACATCTTGTAACGCTTTAGTTTGACATGGAGCTGTGCACACATTTTTTACATTCTTCATTACCTGTTCAATAGGTGGCTCATGAAAAACTCCACACTCACTTAAGAATGTCTGCACTTCATTGCTGTCACTCACTCTAATGTTTAGCAGGGGCATAGATGTCCAAACCAATTTCTCATAAAGATTTGCTCCAAGTAGGGATCCTTGAAGGGAAACTGTTTTGATGTTCTCAGTGTGCGAATGATGCAATGCTTGTAATGAATCCTGGACATTGAAAGGAATCACAAACGAGATGTTTTTTAGTTGATCTGCAAATTGGCTAGTGAGTTCCTCCTTCACATCCATATTTAACAGATACTTTAACAATGCTTCAGCCTTGGGAATAAGTGATTTCAAAGGACACTGACCTTTTGAATCTTTTTCAATCATTGTTGCAAATCTAATAAAATCAACATTTGAAACTTCATATTTCATCCCAAGATCTCTTAACAGAGTGTTGAATTCAAAGTTCATCTTTTCAAATATCTTGGACACATTATCAGGAATGAAGAACTCCTGGAGCTCCAGTGTAGTGAATATGTTCATAGTTTTATCATAAAAGTATGATGCCTGCTGAAGTACCCCCTGTTTGTCTTTGATCAGTTTTATAGATTTGAGGGAAGAGATAATGTGGTCTTTCTTTTCTATGAAGTCATTTGAATGTTTCAGTTTTAAAACCACCATAAGAACTCCCAGTAATTCCTTTTCATTGAATGATGCTAGGTGAAGAAAGAGGAAATCTGTCAAAAACGCCACATCATTGATTAATGGAACACCCATATGTTTATGCACCATTCTGTTAAAAGAGTTATCTTTAAGGAATATTGTATTACGATCCATTTCACAGTATCTAAAAAATTCCTGGCCAAACTGTGTGACAAGAATGTACTTCTTTTTATATACATTTAAGCACTGTCTTTTGCCTTGATGTGTTTCAAATATTGGTAAAGATTGGATATTTTGTATAAGAAGTTCTTTATTTCCTTGTGATGACCATTTAGATAAAATGCTCCACAGAAGGTTGTCATATTCTGCAGTATTCAGTAATTCCCAGTGGAGGTCTCTTCTAGAGGTTAGCTGTTTGAGTAACAATTCATTATTTTCTGTATCCAGCAGCTGATTTTTCTCAAAAAAAATTTCAAAGTCAAATGCAGACAAATCTAATTTAGGGAATCCGAGTTTGAACAGGATCTTTTCAACAACACTGCTGCTGAAAAATAAAATGCTATTGATATGAGCAAGTGGAATGATCATTTTTTCAGAGTTCTTTTCAAAATAGACAGGCACAATTGCCCAGTCATTATATAGAAAAATCAGTTCCTCAAACAGTGTCTTGCGCATTTCAAGCTTCTGCTTTTTAATTTCACTTGTAAAGAAACACCATAATTGTTTAAGCCACTCTGCTTTCTCTTGTGGAAGTGGAATACAAGATATTTTGTGCATTGGACCCAGGTGATTCTTAACTAAAATGGCAGAATTCTTAATGTTTAAGTATTTCAGGAAGCCGGCTTCTACCAGAGAACATATTCCATTGTCTGTATATGTTATAAACAGACTTTTTTCTTCTGGGAAAAGTTTGCAATGGGATGAAGAAAACTTGGGATTTTCCCTATCAAAGTTGTTAAGCATCCCATCCACTGTAACTAACAGAGGAACTCCCTGCAGATCAATAGCTTTTTTCTTTGAGCAACTCAGACAGTACTTTAAAAGCAAATTGCAATTTTCCTCATTGCCAAGAACAGACCTACAGACTGGGACAGGCAACTTATTACCTTCAGGTAGTAAAATAATCTGCCTCAAGAAATCACACAGTGTTTGGGGGCTTAATTCCAGAACATTTACAGAAGCAGTTTTAAAGGCATGTACCAAAAAGTTCTGAGAACCCCCAAAAGCAAGTTGCATGTTGATATTATGAAGTATGTTTTCAATAGACTTACATTCATCAGGGAGAAAGAAAGGCTCCTCAGTAACGGAGTCATGTCCAATGTTTGACCACCCAACAACCACTCTCTCTTTGGTGGCATATTTCTTCTTTTCTTTATATACCTTGTAAACTGGGATTACTTGTATTTTACATTTAAATATAGTCAAATAGACACTGTTAACTACTAATTCCCAGTGAGGTGAATGGGATTCGCTGGGGAAAAAATGTAGGAATTTATTTAGATATAGCTCGCAGGAGTCAAAACTTTTGAAACTGTGATTCTTATGTGGTATGATGTTTCCACGCAGACACTCAAGAAGATGGCAATACAGTGGTGTCGTAACATTAGACAGCAGAAACATGTTCCAGTCAGTTTTTGGGCTACCACCATCTTCTTTGCAGATGTCGCGACGTGCCATGTCCACTATAAAATTTGCATTAATGTGCACAGGTAAACCCGTTTCTACAGGAAGAGGCAAAGTACAGAAAGCTCTACCTTTTATTTCCTTATTGAGACAGGCAGCTATAGAGCCATGAGGAATAAGGCTCTGTTGCAAACAACCAGAAATTTTCTTGAATGCAGCCAAGTTTTCTTTTCCTTCAATACCCAATTGCTTGACTATAAGCCAGGTGGATGTAGAGTTTGATTGGCTCTCTGTTATTTCTACTTTGACAGACACTGTGAAGGGAGAAGTTTCAGTCAAATGTCCATTATTTTCAGCAAACTTGCAAAGTCTTTTTTGAAAAGATGATAAAAGCTTCTCATTGCTGGAGTCTATTTTTGTTTCAATAGAAAAGACCTCTTTCATATTCCCACTTTTTGACATTTCAGAAAAAGTTATTTTTCTAATGTTGTTTAGAAATAAAAGCAAGATGTCTGCATCCTTATCTAGGGCTTCACACATATCTCTAATGTCCTGCAGTGATGACGTTTGGTCACAAATTTTGGACATCGACACAGTCTCGGCCGTTCTCAGTGGTAAACGGAACATTGTGCCCTCTTGCAGATTGAACACAGAAGGTAAAAATGTGCGATACACATCCTGAAAAGTGACTTTGAATTTATTGTTCACAGTAAACATTCCACCGGGGCTGGTTTCATCAGCTGTTTCCAAATACATACAATTTGGGTCAAAGACACACATAACTGTATCACTTGTTACAAAAGAAGGACAATCGGTTATGTGGTACACCGAATTAAAGCCAAGTCCAAACTTTCCTGTTTTGTCTAAATTAGCCTGCTTGCCACCTATTCCTAGCTGTTGAATTCCATCAAGATCTGTAGAGTCAAATTTTTGGTTGTTGTAAACACAGAGAGCTGGACCTTGTAGCGGATGCCATTCATGTCCAAAGGTGTTTTTAACTTGATGTATTCTGCTGTCCAGCACAAAGTGAATTTCAGTAGCCCTGGCATCATCTGCATTCTGAATAAGCTCCTTCAGGATGTCTTTCTTTGAAGAATATTCTTGTATAATGTTCTTGATGCGTGTGGTAAGTTCTTCCTTTGCACCAAACTGGGAAACCCATTTAGAAAGATTAGAAACTTTTAATTTTTCAAGTGTGCGATGGCGTTTTGTTTTGACTCCCAATTCCAGAACCGCTCGAGGAATCTGGTCATGGCAAAAATAAAGTTCTTCCTCAGCGGGAAGCCAGGGACTGTCATTGTAAAATATTTTATCCACATGACGCAATATACATTGCTTATCTGGCACAAAAACGTGTTGTTTGTAACATGAATCAGGTATTCTTTGTATGCTGTGGTTAATCAAATCTATTGCAATTGTCATTTCATTTTCTAAAAGTGGTGTTCCTTTATGTTTCATAGCCATCTTTTCAAGGGCAGAAATGTAATGTTGGAATGAAAATTCAGTACATATTCCAACACAATCCCATAGTTTAATGAATACCTCATATGGTTTGGGTAGTTTATGCAAATATGGGCAAGCATCAAAAGAAAGTTTTTGAGCAACCACATTCACAGATACAAATTCATTATTAACATATATGAAAGGGAGACCGGTCACTGCCTTCTTAATATAACCAGCCTGGTTTGGATCTCGTTCAAGTACTTTATTCAAAAATTGATAGCAATGTTTAGCAATTTGAAAGGTTTCCTGTGGGTTGAACAAGTTTTGTTCATGGCAAATTTGCTGCAGTTGAGATATCACAATCTGGACAGATGGAGATTTATCAAGATCCAGGAAAGACAACACAGCATCAGACAGAGTAATGCTTTCCAAATGTTCTTTGCTTAGGGCTGGTTTAACCATACAAACCAGAGGCTTATGTTTGTAATGATAAATGTCTGATGACTTCATTAATATTACTTCTTTCAATTGGACACTGAATCTTTGAAGAGGTACAGCAGGAAGGAATATAATTTCTTGAAAGTCTCTGTTTTGCATATCTGCTGGTTCTTGCTGAAGTAATTCATCTAATAATTCCAATATGCAACCGATTTGTTTTAATGCCTTGTTTGCATCATACTTCCAAACATCTCTTACTTTACTGGCCTTCAACATCAGTTCTTTCATAGGCAATATGCTCTTCAGCATACCAAGAGCCTGCAATCGCTGTAATCGGTTTGGTTTCAGAAACTCTGATCCTTCAGGAAAGCATGCTTCATGAGGTTCATACAGGACTGACACTTTTCCCTGTGGGTGAACCAGCTTTGCAATAAACTGCAATTTGCCATGTAAAGATGTTGGAATACAAGGTTTTGACTTAAGTAATTTGTCTAGAGATTTATTTTCCAGATCAATGGCATGTAATATTAAAGCATTTCTGTCTTCTGGGTCTATAGCCTCAAGATTTTCAAAAATGATCTCACCGTAGAATCTTACACAATCGTAAATGTTATTTTCTAGACCCTTGAAGCAATTACTTGCAATGAAGTTGTTTTTCACCCAACTGGGGAGGTCCATAGCCAAGTAAGGCTTCTTCAGAATCGTGGTAAACCATTTTTTGGCAAGGAGTTGAATGACTTCGTCACTGGTATTTTCTAGCTCTAAAAAGCAAGCATATTTTATTGAGCAACATTCATGGCCATTGCTAAATAGAATAGGCAAAATATCTTTAAATCCATAGGCTATTGCATGGTAAAAGCTTTTCACAACGTTTGTGAAAGATGTGTTTACTTTTGTAATGTCTGGCCAAAATGTATAATAGCAGTAGTCCTGTAGGTTTCCATTTTGACTTAGTACTTCTAATTGTGATAGAGCAGTTACGATGGCCACTAGTAAAGCATCACAGAGTAACGTCTTATTCCACTCTCCCTTTACAGTTGTATCCCATAAGTTTTTACGATTTGACATAACCGAAAAGGTTCCGTTTATATGAAAAGGAAGGCCAGAGGAAACAGGCAAGGGGAGGTAACAGAACACCATTCCATTAAATCTCTCTACATCAGGAGTCCATTTGCCAGTATGCTGATTTTTCTTCAGAGGAAAAGCAGCGCCACCAACTGGGAGGCAAAATAATTTATTGTCCTGCATGAACATTTTAAAAGATCCACTTATACCAATACTAGACTGCGTCAGGTAAAATTTTGTGTGACATGTTATTTTCTGCACCAAAATTTTTATTATGTTTGAGGTGTTAAAATCCAAGTCCTTCATATGTATGCCTAACTGTTTAGACACATTCATTTGTTCCAGTTGAAAAATAGCGTCTGGACCTATATTCAGCTTCTGAACTTTTTCTTTTTGAAAATATACTTCTGTGGATGCGAGTTTAGGATCTAAACTTTTGCCAAGATAACTTAAATGAAGTTCTTTTACATTTTTTAAGAATATAAGCATCTCTGTGGATTCCTCAAATTCTTTCAGAAATTTGTTTATCTGTTCTTCACTGAATACTTCCTTACAGATGCTTGATTCCATAGCTTCTTCTTCTGTCCGAAATGGTAGACGAACGAGAGTCCCATCAAAGTAAAAAGGAAGTGTAAGACTGCAAGAAAACACATCGGAGTATGGCTGAAACTGATCAGAAAAGTTTTGAAGTACTTCAGGGTTTTTCTTAAGATCTAGCTTTATCCCTGGATTACTACTTTTAATGTGTTTCTGCAAGTGGTTCACATTTGGGTCAAATATGAGAACCTTTGATCCACTCACAATCGAAGGCACATCTGTAATGTGGTAAACAGTGTTGAAACCTAATCCAAATTTACCAATTTTTTGCTTCTGAGTTTCTTTAGTGGCTGCTCCAATACGGGTTATATTGATAAAATCCAGGTCTGTGAACATACTGTTATTGTAAGACCACAGTGCTGGCCCATGGCACATGGCCATGCCGGGGTCTATTAGACTGTTCTGTGTCTCAGAGTTTAGTCTCATATCCACCAAAAACTTGCAGACTGTGGCATCTGCATCATCTGCATTCTGTATAATTTCTTTAAACAGTTCCACATGTTCACTGTATTCTCTTAGGATATTTTTTATTCGAAGAGTAACTGGTTCAGATGGGCCCCATGCTTCAAAATATTCTGGATTTAATATTTTTGTGCTTAAAAGCTGAATATTTAGATACCTTGCTGTTGCCATCGAAATGTCTTCATGTACAATACCATAGTCTTCACAGTTAGCAGAAGTACTGTTTAAACATGTTTTATTCATGTCACAATACAATGTTTTATTAAGTGGTTTAAGGCTAAATCCAGTGCCACCGACTTGTACTGGTATAGGAAGGTCATCTGTTCCATGTACAGAGTTTGCTTTCATCCAGTCCAAGATAGATATTGCAAGCTTAAGGTCTTTGGTAGAGCCCGAATCTGAAGATCCACTGTCTATACAATGTTTTAATGTATGTAGTATTTGAATCACCTCACTGTGTGATAATGTGCTGTTCACACCACAACTGGTGAAAAGGTCTTTGTAAGTTAAAAAATCAGATGGTACCTTTTTGACACATGAACTTAGATCCAAGCCCTCAGGATAGGACAAAAAAATGTCATTTGGGTGAGAGAAACTTTCTCCATTCCAAATCATTATTTCCTTGATAATAGCATAGAACTGGTCAATATGATCCTGCATGTACTTGTAAATGTCATGGAGTCTCCTATAAAATGAGTATTTGTCCATTACACTATACTTCTGACTTATTACATGAAGATTTTCCACTACCTTGCCAGCAGGGGGCAGGTTAGTAAGTCCCAGAATGTCACTTCCATTTTTGTCAAAGCAATCTGATAAAGGCATTGAGAACTCCACTATGTTGCAATACACTGTATTTCTAATTTTTTGGGGTGCACAGAATACAGTCTTTGAGTCATTGAGAGTAACTGGGACCCAGGGAATGCTGCACAGTGTTTCTAAATTGTGTTTGTTAAAGTGGGATAAAACAGCAGTTTCATTGCAAATCTTTATTAGAGCTTCAGCTTTTTTTATGGATGGACTAAAGTCACCTTGAAATGATTTCTGAGCTATTTGCAGGACATCATCCGGTTTAATATTATGTATAGAATTCTGCAACCCCAATATCCTCAGTGACATCAGTACTGATTCCTCATTATAGGAGACAGGTGGAAACTTTTCTGGTTCAAACAACTCTTTCAGGATGTCTATCGTGGGATCAAAAAGAACAAATGGTTGTTTAAGTGTTCCATTGCAAGGAATGAAATGAAGATTTTTGCAAATGGTTTTCAGCTGGCTATTCTGGCTAAAAAGCACATATCCATTCCTCAAAATCCACAACATTGCATTTTGTGCTTCTTCTGAATAATAAGTATAAGCACCATTTTCAATTGCTTTTACTATTAATACAGCTAAATCCGCTGCATTTAGTAATGTAATGTTCATCAGCTGGAGTAACCGTCGGTCTGATTCATCTCTGCACTTTATGACAATATTTGGGAACACCAGCGTTTCCGGTAAAGATGGGGTTGTTGTAACCTCTACTGCTTTTAACTGACTGGCAGCCACTAAGTTAGAGTCCAAGGATGTAATGGAGAGGGCTTTAGAAAAGATAGGAAGCTTGAGCAAAATGTCCAGCTCAGAGGAAGTAAAATTGCAGGCTTGAGAAAGGAATTCAGAAAACAACTTTAGATTTTCTTTAGGAGTCTCCATGAATATTTTTTGGACCATTTTTGGGTTCAAATGGCTAAAGGATTGTAAGATATTATTGGGAGTGGGAGCCAATATGTATAGATGAAGGTCTTTGTGCCATAGCCAAGAATTCTTGTGTCGTATTATAATGCAACCAACTTTCTCCAGTATTACAGTAATGCTGTTCGCCAAGTTGTGACCATCACTGCTTTGAAAAAATAATGTTGTATTTTTCTGAAGTCGTGCAAGCTGAATGTCAGATGAAGTTTCAGTAATTTGAGATAGTGGCACAATCGGTAGGTTCTCAAACAAATGTAGTGTGTTGGTATATCGCTGGAGAAAGTTCCACAGTGTAACAATCCATTTTATTGGTGGATTATCTGAATCCCATGGATGCCATGTAATGGTGTCAGAACAATTGCCCCATCTCTGCGGAAGGGCTTCACATAATCTCTGGCATATCTCCTCCTTATCCAAACACACAAGATTTTTGAAAGTTCCTAGAAAAGAAAAATAAAGTATAAAAATAAATGTTATACATCCAAAAGGAACATTGCAAAGTAAATCATTATAATATTTATGTTTAATGTTACAATGTTAGATAGACAGACATACACACACACACACAAACACACTGCAGTGAATATTAACAGATCTGAATTATCAATACTGAAGGCAGATAAACCTAATGGTCTACCAACTCTGCTCATTAAAAGTTTACATTCTTTATTTATTTATTGACCCCCCACTGTAATTGGGTTATATATATAT